>VDFB02046133.1:0-26354 GCA_007258455.2 Sequoia sempervirens | reverse complement strand
GGGGTGCAAATTCACTCCTATACATTTTTCCCCCACTTTAGCGAGCATGAATTTCGATGAGTGCTTCATAATGTAGATCAAGGAGAGTATAAGGTTAGAAATGTAGACCTAAATTATCGAGGAAGCAGATCATGATATGACGTACCTAAAGGTGCAGGACAAGTGAAGGACTCCATAGCTACTCAAAACTATGAAGTTGAAGAATGAAAGTGCCTAATAGGTTCTCAGTCCTATAAGGAAGGTGTCCCCCAAAAAATCTAGAATGGAGGATACCACATGAAGCAAGCGCCTTACAGGCTTTCAATCCTGCAAGGAAGGTGTCCCTCAAAAACTCTAGCATGGAGGATACCCAAAGGAAGCACCTAGGGAAGGTATTCTCCACTAACTCAAGCATGAAGAACACCCAAGGAAGCGCCCTATAGATTTGTAGTCGTATAGGGAAAGTAACCCCCAAGATCTCTCACATGGAGGAAGCTTGAGAAAGTTCCCTATAGGCTCTAAGTCCTACAAAGGAGCCACCTCCGAGATCTCTCGCATGGACGAAGCTCAAAGGAAGCACCCTACATGTTCTCAGTCCTGCAGGGAGGTATCCCCCAAGATCTCTCACATGAAGTAAACCTAGGAAAGTAGACTCCACAAAGTCAAGAAGCAGCCACATAGGCGAGTAAGTGGACAGTTGCATAGACTATCCACAATTTTGAATTTTTTTGTGAAGGGGTCCCTAGGGAACTTGTCGAGAAGAGAGGGTCCACTCAAGGAACACACAGTCCAAAAGTAGATGTTCTTTTTCTCGAATTGATCCTTCATCAAGGAATCCTTTTGAAAGATGTTCATTTCATCAAGGAATTTGAAAGGAAGAATATGCCCCCACTTGAGGGGAAGGTTATTGGTGTTCCCGCTTTGGAGGAAGATTTAAGTCCTTTCTTTATGAACCCATGATGAAAGGAACACGTTTTGTTAGCCTCCCAAGTTGAGAATACAATTCTAAAGAAATATTTGCGAGGATTTTTCAAGAAAATATTTGATGGCAATGAATGTGTTTTCTAATAATAGAAATGTTGAAGAGAGAACGTTGTCACACACATGAGGGACAACTCAAGCAAAGAAGAGAAAAAGAGGAAAATACAAACAAAGGGCATAGGGGGATCTGGTTTAGTAGGGTCAAATTTATCCAAGTAATAGGTAACCGTGGTGCAAGGAAAAAGATCATCAATCCCCAACCAAATTTGGAAGAATGCACAAAAAACAAAGTAAAAATAAAAAAATTGGGTCAACATGGAAGGGAAGCCTAAATGCCCCCAACACTTTGCATTGTCCCAAATTTATCAAAAATCAAGCACAAACATGGAAGAATGATGATACGAATAGAAGAGGGTTTATGACACAAAAACCATGCTTGTATCCAAGCACCAACAGGGGTGACGAGGGTCATCCAGACACACATAGAACGATCACAGGGGGAACACATCACAAAACACACACATACACACAAAAGATCAAGAAGAGACCTCCTCCTAACATTGATCAATGAAGAGGTTGTCTGCTTCCCACTCTAGGTCATCGTAGGGGGAAGGAGGATGAGCCTTCAATGGAGGGATTTTAAGAGGAGGAGTGTCTATCCCTCTCGCAATAAGGGCTTAGGAAGAGGGCCCCTCAAGGTCCTCTCCACCAAGTTCTTGTGGAGTCAAGGTTAGCGATTTCAAAAATATCGCTAACAAGGCTGGAATGTCATCCACAGAGTTAAACATGCACCCCATAGGAGTGTCATGTCTAACTTTGGTGGATGGGATAGGCTACACCTAAGATTCACCGCTAGACTCGCCAAGTGCCCTGGGAGCGGTGACAAACTCAAGGGAAGCTAGGACTGGTTTTGTCACTAAGACAAAACAAGTCAGCATAGGACCACCTTACGAAGAAGGTGGGCTCCTCTTATGTCCATTGCTAGAAGGACCACTCTCCACCTCCTTCTTCACCAAAGGAAACAAGCTCCCCATAGATGAGGCTAGAGGTGTGGAAGAAGAGGAGGAGAGAACCGCAGTGGATATGACCGAGGTATTAACCATATCCATGGGTTTTGGGAAAGGTTAGATATCTAGAACAAACATCAACAAAGGCAGCTCCACAGAAGGAGCGATGAACACCTATACCCCCTTGGGGTTAGGTGCATTTGCACTTGTAGCAGAAGTCAAAAGTAGCGCAAAACCAAACTGGAGAGAGGCAAAAGGTTGGGAAGAGGGTGACATTGCAGGAGGCCCTGAAGCAGGGGCGGTCATCTCTTCCTCCCTCCTTTGTGAGACAATCTGCTTAGCTAAGAGAGCCTTTTGTCGACGCTTGTGCTTGCTCGCAAAGCGATTTCTCTGACTCTTGGAGTTGGAGGTCGGAGGTTGCAAAGGAGTAGAAGGCTCCTACTCAACCATAGGAAAGTCCACTATAGCTATTTTCAGCAGAGGAATGGACTCCTAAATGGGAGTAGGAGGAACAGGTTGAGCAACAACATTAGGAGTCAGCTCAAGAGCCTCAGCAGTGGGCCTCTTCCTGCTCACTGCCTTGGAAGCAGGAATGGTAGGAGGCCACGAAGGTCAAGACAAAGAAGATTCTCCATGGGAGACCTTCTTCCTACCATACCAAACGATTCTAGGCTTTGTTGGTAGAATAGGAAGTTCGAATATGGGACACTTAGGCTTTTGCCAAGTGAGCACCATAGGATTCTCCTACAGATAAGGAGAAGATCCTGATGGTACCACAATAGATCAAGCAGAAGCACCAGATTGACCAGAGGAAGAGGAAGAAGGAGGATCATGGGATTGCTTCTCTTCTTCCTTCCTTCGTGCCTTAGTGGCATTACTATTAGCCTTTAAGCAAGCCCTATGTGAAATTGCATAAGGTGAGACAAGATATCTAACTTTCATCCTTAGACGCCCCTTCTTATAATTTTGACACGTTAGGTGCAAAAGGTTCATCTTAAGTGGGAGAGGACCAACAGGTGCAGGCCAAGAGTAGTCCAAGGAGTAGCTTCCACATGCAACTAGTGGTCTATAACCGGTGTCATGGATTACGTTTACAGTGCCTTCGTGGACAAATTTTAGACATTTATGCATGACGGAGGGTCCCGTGTTCATTGCCACCACCAAGCGATGCCCAATTTCACCCTAAAGAGCTCAGACCCAGGGATGATGTCAAACAAGAGGCTCACAGATTTAGGTCCCACCAAGACCGACAAGATGATACTACCTAAATGGGGCACAGAAAGCTCATCATGTGTGCAGATAGTACTCACGAGTGCATCATATCCATCTTTATGTAAAAAGTTGATCAGCATAATCTCCTCGGTGATTATGTTTACTTGTGATGTTGGATCAACAAGAACACTTGATACAATGTTTCCATTAATCCATGCGGGGATATAAACAGGAGATAGTTCTTTGTTAAAACCCATCGACGGGTCCTGTGAAGTAAAGGTTATACCAATACCACCATCCACAAGCTACATAGAGGGGATAGGCTAATGCAAGAAGGAGGCCATAACGCACACCAGACAATACTTTCACAGAGTCCCTAAAGGTAAAAGGATAAGGCAGTGACCCAATTAAGGTTTCATCATGCAATACCTTTGGAACCTTCCCACTACGCCAACTAGGGGTTGCAGGTTGGGTTGCAAGGCAACAACCTCACAAAACTTGCACCTACAACACTCCTAGAGTACAAGGAAAGGAACTATCAGTATCACAAAAATGGAACCAAAATGGTTCACATTGAGTTCACCAAAATGTAAGGTAGGGGGACCTCCACGTGCAAGGCCCCAGGTCACGGAGGGCCAAGATGTGAAAAGCTTCCCTAACTTACCTTAGCTAAGTAGGATGTTTAGGGTATGAGAATGAGAATGATGAGGACTATAAAGTCCTGCAACCACTCTACAATCCTGAGATTCAAGATAGGGTTAGGCGAGCTAGTTTTTGAGCTTAACACTGTATCTCGGATATCTCTCTATTGAAGGACAAGAGAAAAGTTTTGGGATGACAATGTGGCAAGTTGGCGTCTCTCAGGTGCGCTAGTGTTCGTATGGCTAGAGGACCGAAAGTAAAATGCAAACTTATTAGAAAATGAGCTAGTATCCTAGCTAGCAACTTCTAAGAGAGCAAAATAACACTATGAAATATAGGAAATACAAATGAAGGTGATAAAGTAAATATACCAAAGCTAGGGTGACAAAGATAATTTCATAGAAGAGCCTATTCACTAGCTAGCTCTGCAAAGCACGTACACCTACACACAGAAAGAGAGGAAAATTTTGGGTGGTTGTATAGGGGCCTGCCTTAGTCAAATCCCCATTTAGGTGTTTCCACCTCCACAAACACCAAGGAAACAAGATAAAGAAAGTAATATAGTAAAGAGCACAAAAGCACTACAAAATAGTAAAGCATTAACTCAACTAAGTGATAGAAGGAAAGAAAGGGAAGCTTACCACCTCCTCTAAGAGCACTCAAGGCTACTTGGGGGAGAAAATGAAAGTACTTGAGTCTTTGTTGCAATGGTGTTTCATTCCCAACTTGTTCTACCAAAGTGATGGAGTGTTGTGTTTGTTGCAATGGAGTGTAAGTATGTTGTTTGTGAGCTTGAAGTGGATGTAAGAGTGAGAGAATGGATGTTTGAAGTGTGTAGTAGCTCAGAAGAAGTTGTGAAGAAGTTCAAATGGGTGTTAAGAGGATTGGAATGCATGTTCAAGGAGTGAATTTGAAGGAAGGAATGAAAAAAATAGCTATATTCGGGTCAGTCAGTTGAAGGGAGCATTAAAACTTGACTCCCAATGAGAAGTGTAAAGCCTCTGCAGGTTCAACCATAGGAATCTGCCAGGGATGTAAGTGCATCATGTGGATGTCTGTGCACCCCGTGGGCGTATCTGATTGAAATTCCTCCACTGACGCTCAAAACAGGCACCAAGTGGGATGCAAGCAATGGGCTTAGGTGGAATTAAGCCTTTGAACTTGGTTTTCTAAAGTGGAGAGAGGAAAAAGGGGGATTTGCACATGGGGTGCAAATTCACTCCTATAGAGGTAAATATCTTAGAATATGAAAAGGTTTGAATACGATATAGAAGATTGTATGAAAGAAATAAATTAGTTTGCATGCTTTTTATTATTTAAGTAAAAAGAGTGAATTTAATGAAGCCATGATGATCTAACGAGGTGTGCAAGTTTATGAGTGCTAGCCATAGGAATTTTTGTTATAAGTAGATGGCCGCTTGAGGAAAACGATATCTTTGTCAAGAGGCCAGATTGTGACATTAAGGTAAAACAAAATTAAAGAGGTATGATATCTTTATCCTTAGTTAAGTTGATCATCGAGACGATGATTCTTTAAGGGGGGAAGGATGTCACAACCCCTATTTTTATTGTTCATATTTTACAATGTAGGCACAAAGAGGGGCACACATTTGGGTTATTGAATTGAGATCTAGAAGAGATTGCATGAAGGATTCAATAATGAGAGTGGATAGTTTTAGAACTTAATATTTCCATTCTTTTTAGATATTGGAATGGGAACCGATGTATTAGAAAGGAAGGAGTTGAAAACAAGTTACAGAGGGGCATGAGGTGAAGAGAAATAAGAGTTAGCAGAGCGTCTGGGCATTACATTTGCTCATAAATACAAGTCTCTTCAGCATGTCTACAAACTACTTTGCCCATTTATTTTTATCAGCATCATTGACAATAGACTACAATTTATGCAAAACCTTGAGGTAAGTCTCTTGCTATGTTTATTTTTAAAGGGGGCATCACTACATGTTGGAATCACTTTTTGATTTGTGTTTATTTCATTTTAAAGTAATTCCATTGTTATTGGTTAAATGAACACATTGGCTCTTTGTTTATATTTATAAAATATGTTGTTGTCCATATTGGAAAACAAACTTAAATGAACAAAATCTCATAATTCTTACAAAATTGTTATATATAATTAATTGTGTTCAAGAAAGATAGTTGTCAACAGACTTATTAAAAAACCTAAAATTGAAATTTGACATTGATGTTGTATTTTTCAGTTGATTATTCAAGTTCTTGTATGTTTGTTTTACCCTTACTTTATATTACCGCAACTTTATTCTGCAACTATCATAGCTTGGAGTAATATTACCTGTTATTCCTTCTCTATATTAAGTATTTCAAAAATTTCTTATTCCCTTGATGCAATTTATGGCCTTCAAACTTGGTACAAATTCCAACACTCTTATTACGGAGTAATTTTTATTTTCTCTATGTTTTTTATTCTTTATGTCATGAGGAACGATTGTCTATTGTGTTATGTTATTGATCTCTTCAGTTAAGAATGCCCACTTAATTTATTTGAAAAATCTAGAAGTATAGAGCAACTGTCAAATTTATTTGTATTTTACCTATTAGTTATATAATGATATTACTGTGTGCTAAAACTACCATAACTCCTTTTCAAGAAGAAAATTTCGGTCAATTTGTAAACTATGAATAATTTGAGATCAACATGTATTTTTATGAATGAATGGTGGTTGTGCCTCTACAACAAATTCATGAAAAAGTAAATGAGTTACTTTTTGGTCATTAGGAAATATGGCAGCAAGAATGCATTTCAGAAGACTCTTAAACATTGTTGTGATTTCATTTGAAGTTGTGCTCAACCCTAACATTGTCGTGACAACTCAAAATTAGTTAAGTTTACATATTATAGAGCCTAAATAACTAGTTACTATAACAAATAATCATGAGTAATGTGATTGATGACTAAAGCTTTAAATTTAGTATTGGGGTATTGTATATATATATATATATATATATATATATAGATTGAGGATCATCTTCAAATGTAGTTATTGTTAATTAATAGTTAAATATTCAAATGTTTATTGGTAGTAATTATAATTAATAGCATAGTTTTATTTTATTATGGTCTTTATTTTTTATTTTATTTTAAATATAGAATTTATTAAAGAAATTAGTTGACAGTTTTTTTTTTTTTTGAAAAAAGACAAGAAGTGGATAGATTAATAGTTGGAATCTTTGAGTTTGACATGAATAGGAATATTGATATGATTAAATAAGACACTAATTAAATTTGTAGATAAGTCTTTCTTTTCTTTATTATTTCTTTTCATATTTTGAATTAAGATTATTTTGGTTGCCAATTGTTGTTCTGATAGGATTATAGTGGGTTGAGTTGTAGTCAAAACTGCTCACACGTGTTTTTGTACCTTGTCAAATTCTTTATGGGGTTTGTTGTCGACCTCTTCACCTTTCCAGATCATATTAAAGTTTGAAATCTAGTTTCATATTGTAAAATTTATTGCTATTTTAGTATCATCTATTTTGTTGTGATCAGCGAATTGAAAGTTGTTATGATCAATTTATTATCATTTTTTTTCTCTTTCATAATTAGATCTACTTCAACAATTAAGATAATAGATTGTTATAGAGTTATATTGGTTGTGTGTGCTTGAGTATTGTTTATGTTTTCTACATAATTAGTGTCCACCTATATTGTTGTTCTCAAATGAAATTACCTAGAGAGTTGGTGTATCTATTCTTTGTTGATATTTTCTTGAGAAAACTATATAATTGTGTGTAAGTGATGATATTTTATGTGAACTCATTGATATAATATCTTCTGCTAAGAATAGATCATTTGTACTTGTATGGAATAATACTAGATTTTATGTGAGTGTGGACTATATCATCCTTTGTTTTTGAAATTATTGTGAGGTCTTATGGGTGTATCAATGATAATATTTTGTTTACCCTTATTATAAGTATCTTATGATTTGAGAGATTTGATGATATACATTCTTGTCAACCATAATAGTATTGGTTCAAGTCCTTTGAGGACTATTTTATGTATTTACTAAACTATTGTGAGATCAATGGTGAGTTGGTCTTGTGTTGTGATTATAAATTTGAGGTTTGTGTTATGAAATTTAGATAAGTTTGCAATAGAAAGTTTTGGGCATTACAATCCAAAACTATATAGTGAATGGTCATGTCAATAAGATAGTATGATCTTTTCTAGTGAGGCATCTTGTAAACATTGAGAATTTGTAGCCAATAAGGCTCTGCCAGTGAGGCATTTCATTAAGCTAGTAAGGTACTTTTATGAGTGGTTTTTCATCCCTATGAGGGTTTTCCACTCATGAAATCTTTGTGTTATGGATTCGTTGTGGATGCATTTATGATCTTGTTATTTCCTTAATTTTACATTATAGTATTTGAGTTTACATGTATAGTTGAGATGATAATCCTTGTATAAGCCTACATGGCTAATTCTAATGAAAGCACAACCTTATTTTGATATACTTTGATTCATTGTGTATGTTATTCCATTTGAATTTAGTGATGAAAATAATTTAATTATTCCTCTTATTTCGCACCTTTTTATGATAATTTTATTCTATTAAATTATTTTGGCAATTACGGGTTATAATTAGTAAGTGAAATTTTTGGACCTTACAAACTCTGAGGAAAGAGGTGCATTAGATATGAATTATTGTAAGCCACTTCCATGCACATGACGTTGAATTCTTGATATGGTCAATAGGAATTTCTCTCCCTCTATATTTGTCAAATTTAGGGATTTCAAAACCAGGGGGAATGGTACCATTGCTATGTTTCGATCAAATGGGTAAGGACACAAGTTTTGTGTATGAGGTTTCTTTCTCTTGCCCATGCAAAGGTCCTACATTTCTTGCAAGAGTGCTTTCAACTGTGATGTGATGTCATCTTACAGATTGGGTGGAGGAACATATGATGGGATGAGAGATGGGTTATATGGGGTGTATGAAGGTGTGAGATTTTGTGAAAGTGACGAGTATGTTCTTGATGCGTTTAGATTAATGATGTTCATATGAGGAAAATAGGATCTTTATTGTTGTTATTGAGTGTACTATTGAGCTTCTTCTTGTTGTTGTGCCACTAAGGCTTGTTGTTGGGCCTACTATTGTTATTGTGCTAGTAAAGTTGTTTGTTGTGCTTGTTGTTGTTGCGCAGATTGTTGTGTTGCTAAAGATGCTTGTTGAGCTTGTTGGGCAATGGTCGCTTGCTAGTGTTGTTGTTGTGCTAAGGTTGCTTGTTGAGCTTGATGTTGTTGTGATAATGTTGCTTGTTGAGCTACTAAGGCTACTTGTTGTGCTTATTGTTGTTATTGTGCTAAGGCTGCTTGTTGAGCTTCTAAGGCTACTTGTTATGCTTATCATTGTTGTACGGCTTGTTGGTAAGTTTGTTGTGCTTATTGTAGAGCTAGGGAATGTGCTTGCAATGTGGGATTAGGTGGTTGTTGAGATATCTGCGAAGGATTAGGAATATTGATGTTTTGAGTGGTTAGTGGATTGGTAGTGAAAGGTGGAGGATTCTGTTGGTTTAACATTCCTTGTAAGATAGTGGATTAAAGGGGAGGAATGTATGTTTGAGGTCCTGATTGATTTGGTATAGAAAAGGGAGCTATCGGAAAGGATGATGTCATTAAATTTTGTAATGGAAATGACACACTAGGACCTTAAGTCCATTGATTGAAAAGATTCCCTCCTCCTATGTTGGAAGGATTTCCTTGTGTAAAAGATGTAAACAAAGGATTCATGATCAAGGTACTCCTAGAATTGATAGAACTTGTAACCAAGGAATTTATTTGTGGTGGATTAAGAGGAGATGATGTGGTAATGATGGATGGAATGGATAAAGCCACCAAAGGGTTGGATAAAGATGTCCCTAATTACATTGAGGGTTGATTTTGTGATATGGTATTGACATGCCCTTGTGTGTTGCTTTGAGTTTTTTGGTCAGTACTACTATGTGTGATGGTAGGTACACTTGTGGTACTCATAGGTATGGATGAAGAAGGGTTTCCCAGCAATGTCGAAGTGGTGGTAGAATCGTGAAGTTCAAGTGGAATTCATATCTATTTTGGACCTTTGGGAATGGGAGGAGCACCAAATGTAGGTGTCGAAATGGAAGTAGGAGGTGGAGGATTTGTTTCAAGAGTACTCACAAGTGTATTACTCAGATGGGTTGTTGGTGATGTCTTCAATTTTGTATGGTCCTGAAGGAGATGATGGTTATTGCAATGGTGTAACATGAATTCTAGGATAAAACTCTAAAGGATTTGGATCACTTGAGGTAAATGTGAATTTGTCTATTTCCATGATTCTCTTGTGTTGTGATCTTGTCTTTACCATAAATTTGGTGCCAGCTATGGGAGAGTTGTGTTGAGTTTTGTAATGTTTGAACTCTCTAGTTTTTGTAAGTTGTGTTGAGAGAAATGATGAGAATGTGGGATGAAAAGATGGGTGATGTGGGAGGTGATCTTTGCAACGGTTTTGGGACAACACTTTTGACTTAAGTTTGATATTGTGATGTTGGGATAAAGGCTGCTAATGAACTTAGAAATCTTTAGGGTAGACTCGTGACCTTCAAGATAAACTTGTTCAAATATGATAACTACCTCAACTAAGTGCATGGAAAAGGATACATTTCACATACAAAATAGCTAAGATAGAAAGTTGGTGTGATGTTTTAAGTCCCCAAAGTGTTAGCATATTTGAAATTTTCCAAAGATAGATGAGATGAAACATGAAATGTGATGAAGGGGTGAATGAAATTTTGGACCCAATGTTGACCTAAAGTGAACCTTTTGTTTTGACAAAACCACGGTATTGAGAATGATGCTAGACCCCTAAAATGTTCAAATCCTAAAGACTTAATGATTTTTTTCAAAAATCTAGTGGATTCTCAAAAATTTGAATGTCTTGGCTTATGAAGAATGTGTATAGGTCAGGATTTCTTCTTATAGCACGTACATAAAATTTTACCAGTAATTTTTTTTGTTTTTGTAGACTCCTTCAATGCGATTGTTGATTGTTGTTGTGCTACAATGTCTAAGTTTATGGTGACAACCAATTGAGTTTCGTTTGGGGATCTTTACTTTGTGTGAGACCATTTGGGTAAGTGAGCTTTTGTTTTGATAAGATCAAGGTAGTAAAAATGATGCTAGACCCCTAAAATGTTCCAGTCCTAGAAAATGAGAGGAATGAGGGGAATGTCGTAACCTGTTCTAGCTCTTCTAGCTCATGCATAAAAGTTTCTCAGCAAAGTGTAATGGTTCTGGTAAAATATTCAAGCACACTTTTGACCATGCTCTGTTCTACGATTCCTATGTCTAACATTGCAGGTTGGAGAGTTTCTTCTACAAAGTTTGACCTTTTGGTGAATCATTTATAGAAGTTGAGTATTATGAAAAAGACTAGGATTTTGACTCCAAAAGAATGCAAACAATTCAGGACTCTACCTTGAAGCGTGTCTATAAAATTTTGCTACCAATTTGTTTTTGTTTTTGTGAACTACTCAAAGGTGTTTCTTAAGGGCTTTGGGAGTGAGATGCCTAAGTCTAAAATGAGGTCCTATAGACTTTGGTTTAGGAATCCTATTTTTTTGTGAGATTATGTGGAAATAGTTTAAGTTTCTTGAAGAAAGGGAGATATTTATTGCCACGCAGGTGGTGGTAATAGGGGCCTTCCAGCCTCAATATCAATGTGTTCCTCTTCTTCATCTAAAATGGTTGTTGTGTTTCTCCACTATGAGTTTGTTTCCTTGTTTTCAAAAGTGAAGCTTCTCAAACTGCTAATGAGATCTGTTTGTTCACTATTTATGAATTCAAAATGTGGCCGAATTATAGCACCTGGAAGATCAGGTTGTTGAATGAGAGCAATCAGTCTCCAAATAGTCATGTGGGGTTCATTTGTTAATTTATATTTTCTTAAGTGAATTGATTTTACCACAAACACTTGTCTTTTGATTGTGTTTTCAAACTAGATATTTATGTCAAAAACATCATAACTTTCACAATGTCCATTTTGTGAAAATCATGAGATTAAAGCCACAATTGCCTATGTTGTCTTTGGTAAATATGGGTTTAAGATTAATGTCAAGATATTTAGAAATCGCTAAGGATAAATCCTTAGGACAAGGAATAATATCAAGGATAACTCAAGAAGTCCATATTTAGGCCAAAGTGTTTGAAATTTTGAATAGTGAGTGTTTATTTTTGGAACGTTTTGAAATCAAGAAAAGTGTTAAACTAACTCACAAGCATTACAACCCTAGGATAGAAATGGTTATATTTGTTGAATTCCTACTTGGATAAATCCAGCTACGCTTATTTAGAGTGGATGATTAGAAGCTTGACCACACTGGCTCCCCTCCATGACACTCACTTGTACAGGTTAGCCAAGCTTCAGTTCTCATGATGAAATTTTCATCTCTACAAAGAATCACAAATATGTGGGACAGCTCAAGAGGTCCGACCTGATGCCAACAAATATTTGGATTTTGGATTCTAGACAAAGGTTCGTAATAAGGGCATCCAGTTTAGGGGGTGCAATGATAAAATCCTTGTGAGAGATCTTCCAACCCTTAGAACAAGGGATTTACACATCATAAAGACACCGGGGGAGAGTTATCATGTACCACTTCCCATTGATTATGATTTTCATCGAAACCACAAATTTATATAGCGGTTTGGAAGAGCTTGGCTTTAACTCATTACCACTTGAGTCATTCCCCTGGGGTGAGTACTTTTTCCCACCAAGGCAGGCCCTCTAAAGGTGAACAATAGTGAGTAAGTACACCCGTAGTTCGATCATCTTTGTTCACATGCATAATGAGAGAACACACACTATGCCTTTTCTCACACTAGCATGGTTGTTCAATTTTAAACCCAAATTTGAAGTGTGGAGGTGTTTTGTACAATGTGATAGAGAATGTTTTTGTTTCTCAAGATCACCAAATGGCACAAGACAATTGCATACGCATTCACTAGCAAAGTTGAAAACCACAAAACAAAACAAACAGTTTTCAATTTTATCATTCAAAGCAATAATGAGTTAATTTTAAGCACCAATTGAAAGATGAGTTTGCCTTGTTCAATTTTAAGCCCACTTGAAAGATGTGATGTGAGGATTCATTTTTAGCCAACCTTGAACGTTATTTTAAACCCAAAGGAAAACTAGTGCATTGCCTAAAAACTGAAAGTAATAAAGCACGAAATTGGGTTATAATTGCCCCAAAGAGTTAAATGCTAGTTACAATTACAGAATGTTTAGATAGAAGAGAAGCTCTTCAATTTCGCTTCATGACTTAAAACTTGCAAAACCCTGTTAGTCTAACAATGAAAACACATTCAGACATCGATCAATGATTAGATAATCAAAAGAAATTAAGTCACATGTCAAAAAACAAGTGTAAAGTTTCTTACCCTAGTTGAGCGTCACTATACATGATGGCGTTGCAATTTGAAATTTGGGTGTCACTCTCGTGAATTTGAGTGTCACTCTACATAAAGGATAGTGAGCACAATCATGTCTTTGTATTGATGGGTGTCATTGTAAATGAATGCGTCATGATTTGAGTTTTGAAAGCATTGGTCTACTGGGGGTGAGCGTCGTCGTTTTCGTTCCACGATAGTTCAAATTTAAATAAGCATTGTCATATTTAAATCAGCGTAAACTAATTAAATATGTGTCACTATATCAAATTTCTTAGGTGTCGCTATATGGTGACGTTATTGAGATAGTGTTGTTATTTGTGATTCGAGCATCACTACAACCTGTAAAATAGAAAAAACATGAATTTTGAGCCAAAAAACAACTAAATGATCAGTTTTCCCTCCTTCTAGCACCAGAATGTCAATGCGAGGATACTGATTATGGGTTGAATTATGCTTGAGGAATTGAAGCATAATTAAGCAACCAATACTCAAAACTCAACAAGATCATTCAATCAAAATTGAAAGTAAACATTTTATCAAAAAACCTAACATGTTAATCTTATGAAAGCTTAAAAAAAAAAATCTACTCTAATCCATTGCAATCTATCTTTTTATGGAATTGGTGTTGCGTTGATGTGGACCGATGACCCTTTCCCAATCCCGTGATAGTGAGCTTGTTTTAGTTGATTCTAATAATCGATGAAACCATGATGTTTGGTGTATGAATAACCTAAATTATGCATAAAATGAACATAATGCAAGCTAAGTTACCATGATTATATGCTATAAATGATCTAATTATGCAATTGCTAAGCTAATTTGAACTAAAAATGAGCTAAAAGATGAAAAACCTAATCTATTTACAAGCTAATATGGATGCATGGAAGCCATTAATGAAATCTCTAAGCTAATATACAACTAAAACAAACTAAAAATAAGCTAAATGTGTGCAAATTGAGAGTATGGATGTGAGTAAATTCAACAACATGACTTTGCAATAAAAGATGGATCCATTTGTCTCCAAATAGTGATCTATTTATAGGAGAGCAAATGAGGAATGGATGGTTGAGATCAAAAAGCTTAATCAACGGTCTTGATGAGTAGAGAGAATGGATCATGGATTCTCATCAACGGATGAGAATGCAAGATGAAGATTAATCAAAGGCTCAAAATTACCTTAAAGAAACACACTTTTGACCTACTCACACAAAGTCAAAGGTAACTTTACCAAAGAGGGTAAAGGTTGGCTTGTTAAAGAAGCCAAGTGAGTTGATTGGAGGAGAGGGAATATTCCTTAGAGTATTCCATTTGGATGAGGAAAAAGGTTAATTTGCAAATTAAAACAAAGTTTTAATTGTGCAAAAAGGATAAAGAATATTCCATGGAAATATTCCCTTTGATTAGAGGAATAAATATTTTAATTTCTAATTAAACAAGGTTTAATTTATGCAATTAGGGGATTAGAAGAATTAGAAGATATTGATTAAATAGGAAACGAGGATGAAATGATATTTAATTAAATAACTTAGGGTTATTTAATTAAATAGGATGACTTAGGAGATTAAACTAAATATTTTGATCTATTCATTTAATTAGATGAAGTGTTAGTGCAAAAACAGATGAATTAACCTAATTTAATTAATTAGGCCAAATAGATGAAAATGTTGTAATTAATTAATTAGCTAGGCTAATTGAATCAATTAAGAAAAAAGAGGATGGATAGAGAGGAGATGATGTTAATAAATCTTATTCGAGTGTATGACATCGATTAGGACATTTTTCATTGTCTACACCAGGTAATGAAAACCAATTGGGCTTAGTGTTGTGTCCTACATGACTACAACTTGTAAACCCACAATCTAGGACTAGCATGTAACAACTGGATCACGGTGAAATGATAGTGGAGCCAGAGGAAATCACACTACTTTGGCCAAAGTATTCTCGCTTAGTACTTCGGGTGAAGATCAATCTATTCACTTACACTACTCAAGCTTGATTTGACTTAAGGTGACTATAATCTTTGCATAGGTATTTCCTCCAATGAGTAATCTATAACCCCAGAGATAGCCTATCACCATTCCTTGTAAGGAAATCATGGTTATCTCAAAATGAACATCTAAGATCGGTAGTGCCTTCAACTACTTTCAAAACCATTAATTTACTTCAAATACACGTACTACTATGCCACAAAGCAGAAATTGACATAGTTGATTTCCCACATTAACCCTCTTGAGAAAAGCTCATGCAAATACAACCATTTTCAACAACATGCATCAGATAGATTCAAATTGTAGAATCAACTGACATGAAAGAAAAAAGATATGGATGCACAAATTTACGTGGGGAAAACCCTTTCGGGTAAAAAACCCCACACTCCAAAATGATTGAGCCATCGTATTATTCACAGAGTTATAATACAATTTCAAGCTCATATCCTTTACAAGAGTTTTCATATTGTTCCATCTGGAGAATACATACAACATAACTGCTCAGAATCCTTGCATTGTTACAATACCCTCACACAACATACAGTACATATTCTTCTCCTCCCCCCTTCTCTCTACATTTTTCCTTTTTTCATCATGACACTCTAAACATTCAATGTTAATGCAACACTCGTTTTATCCAACGGTTCTAGGCTGACCAGGAAAACCAACCAATTCCTAATTGTTGATCCAACCATCAATAGGTTCTAGTCAATCATCATTTTCCACCTCAGCATCCATCGGGTCCCACTGAGACATTCAAAATAGGTCACCCATTCAACCATCGTCATATCGAGGGGACACTAATTTGTCTCCCATAATATAGGGAAGTCTCGCCGACGTATTATACATCGCCTACACCATCGACCTATCAGAGGTACACTCACAAAGGTTCCACTGATACCAACATCTCCTACTGACGAACCACTCCATTGTTCCATCAGTGGGACAAGCTTTAGTGTCCAACTAAAGACACAACTTCCTACTAATGAGGATCCGATGCTACATATCGAGCTTTTGATGTGACAACTCATAGACTCCCACCAATGATGTCATCTCCCACCAACAAGTCTTTTCCACCATACAATTCACTGTTCTATCAAACCATCGAGGGACTCAAGACAAAGTTCCACCAACGACACGAAGTCCTACTGACAAGTGACCAAAGCAAGATATCGGGCTACCGCAAAGACTTCTTGGAGACTCCCGCTAACATGACTAACTCACATTGATATAACACAATGCCAGAGGAAAATGTTAGCACTAGACCATGGAGGTCATCAAAGCATCAGGGGAACTAAGAACAAGGTCCCACCGATATGAGAAAGTTAGTCTGATAAGAGATAGAAACAAGACTTCAAGGAGTATATCAAGCCAATAATTTGAGGCACAAATCCCAACATGCTCCCACTTGATGAAGAACTTATTGGATTCTCCCAATCAAAGATCGAAGTCCCTATCTCCGAGACATATGCAACAACATTCAAAATGTTCACCATCTCCGGAAACTGTTTGAGCCATCCTCCAAAGGAAAGGAACTCACCATGGTGTATATGCACTAGTCTAAAAGAAAACCATCTCTAGGCCCAACTTACAACAATGATTACAACTCAATAGAAGATATCATAAACTCAAATTCACAAGGAGATAACTATGTTGTCCATCTTTCACTATGAATCCTCCATAACCATTAAACAACAATTCAAGATCCATATCATGAAAGAAAACATATAACACATCTGAAAGATATAATGGGAAAATACCTCTCAAATAGACTTCATTACCGAGTAGACCAAGAGTGGGGAATGAGAATGCTCCTCCAAGATATGCAAGCCACCATGACTCATCCAAGAGCAATCTCCTCATTGGTCTCTATTGAACTCACATCTAACCAAGGTGTAGGCTCCTCAAACTTTCTACTGAAATCTTCATCAAGAGTAACCATCAACAACACTTCTCTCATCTCAAGAGAATTACAACCTCACCTTATTCTCCATGAATCCATGAGCACCTACAAACGATCATCGCATGCTAAAATCCAAATGCATTACTGCACTATCATGAAGTTCTCAAGCATATGACCAATGCACCCAAAACATAGAGAATCTCCAGACCACTGTCAAAGCTCCAAACCTTTAAACTAGGAACTTATCATGACATCATGATCTTACCATCCCCCTAAGGATATACCACACTCCAAGTGACCTTACCATGGTCTCAAGAGCAATGCCTCATTCCAAAACTCTAATGCACAAGCAAGAGTATCACATGATATGAAACAACTCTAAACCAACATCACCTGTCAAGCACCACCAACACCTCAGCCAAAGAATCCAAGCATCTTCTATGGTTCCAAGATGTTACACATCCTCAAATAGTGTGAATGAAAATGTGAAATAACCCTTATGCAGCAACATGATCTAAGAGTCCCTCCTAGTAACATCTACAACACTAAATAAGATCATTCACCACCAAGTGATCAATCCACAGTCACTGCTAAAGCTCCCACTATACTGTGATATCCAAGGTCTCCAAGCATCATGACCAAACATCTGCTAATTTGAAAAACCTCTAGGTCCACTCAACAACATGTCAATTTAACAGCAATACCAAGCAACACTAAGATCTCCAAACCAAGTAGACAAAACCATAACTGTCAAAAGGAAACACTAACCGGTGTACCCAAGCTATCCATGACATTGTGATACACATGCTACAGGTCCCCATAGCTAACTATTCAAGTACTCTACATCATCCATCCTCTCATCCCGAAGCAACCACACTAATGCACAAGTGACCACAGACAAGGCTAGCTAATAGATTTGCACCATCATAGAATCAAACTTCATGGATATTGACAGTCCACTCCTGAGTTGTCCCACAAAAAACATGTAGGTAAAGATAACCCACAAAATTGCTTAACCCATAGATTAAATAAATGAAACATGCAAACCCATCATCATAATGGAAACAACAAAACTGATATCTCAAGGAGAATAATAATGTTGACAACTTGACTCAACCACTAGATCTATTTCAAATCCAATTTTCCAATCATGTCCACAACAAGCACCATAGTGAAGGGAATCCATTAAGCACCACCGCAAAAAATTTGAGTGACTATACACTTACCAACACTCCCATGCAAAGAACCTAATCTCCTCTCACCATGCATGAAGCATGCATGCAAAACTACAACTATCTCATCCAGTAACACCCCACAAGCTAGGGGCTACAAATTAGTTTACTAGCAGCTCCATAAAACCACAAGTTTTTCTTGACCATGTAAAACCTACAAAATCATTGTGTTTATAAAACACCCAAGCACACCCATATCCACTACACATTTGGACAACTCAAAAGTCTGCATACAACCATCATAGTTAATCAAAATAATGGAATAACATGAATATGCATAATCATAGATTCTTTAAATGGAAATCTATAAAACCCCTTCAAATACAAAGAACATGAATCTGAGCCATGTAAGTACAAGGCATCCTTAAAAGGAACAAGTAGTATAGGAACTCCAATCCCATTCCAAATCAATTCCATAACCACCAACATGCAGATACATACGAGAGAGCTAGGCTATTCAAAAGTTTTTAGACCACCCAAAGATCAACTTCATAGTCTACATGTAATCAAGGTAACAAAGAATAATGCCTTGAATACCAGGATAAAGCACCCAACACAAGCACAATACTCCATAGCTAAATAACAACCCAAGCTTCTCCATATCATTGGGGAGCCTCTCACACAGACACCCAATATGAATAACTTTGTTGTAACACAACCACAAGCATAAACTCACACCCCTTGCATCAAGATTATTCACTATCAACTAGGAGCCTCATACCACATCATTACAATATGATCAACTCTAGTTTATCCATCTTCAACATCCTTCAAGCTACGTGTTGTCTCTTAAAACAAAAAGAGCAAGGACTTCTACTCACCAAAGGACCAATCATCAGCCGACTCCTTCAGATCTCTTCAAGCTTTCTAGGCTAAGAAATCTTCACAAAATGAATCCACAGAATTGAGAAACACCAAGAATTCTTACATGCAAGCCACATGCGAGTCCATGCAAGTACATGCAACACACAAACCCCGCATTACCGCAAAGCAAAAATCAAATCCTCGAAGAAGGCTCTAATAATGGCATTAGGACATAATAACCCAGCCAAAATAACCCTAGACAGAATAACCCAACCAAAATAACCCAGGGAAAAAATAACCGAGGATCATAATAACCCATGGACAAAATAACCCATGGTCAAAATAACCCATGGACAGAATAACCCATGGTCATTTTAGATCAAGCTGGTAATGATGAGAATCATTTTTTAATATTCACACATCGGAAGATCTTATCTTACCAGTTGAATATACAATTACCAATAGAGGGGAAAAGTTTCTTTTTCATGACAATAATGATGAGAATCATTTTTTAATATTCACCACCACACAAAATTTGCAATTATTGAAAGAATCTGAAAATTGGTTTAGTGATGGTACATTTAAAACCGTGCCAAGTATTTTTCAACAATTGTACATGATTCTTGGCTTGAAAACTGATGCAATATTTCCACTCATTTATATTCTTATGAGCAACAAAACAAGAACCACTTATACACAAGTACTTGTAGAATTAAAACAACTTCAACCTGATCTAAACCCAAAATCTATACTTACTGATTTTGAATTAGGTTTCATGGGAGCTATTTCTGAAAAATTTCCAAATGCCACTATTCGGGGATGTTTTTTCCATTTCTCTCAATGCTTGTGGAGGAAAGTTCAAGAAGAAGGTTTACAAACACATTACAGTTCTGATGAAGTATTTGCATATGAGATCAAGAAAATTGTTGCATTAGCTTTTGTACCTCAGATGGATGTAATTGATGCATTTAAAACACTTCAACAATCTCCTTATTATACAGAACATGAGGAGACCCTGCAGCCCATAATTGATTATTTTGAAGACACATGGATTGGTAGACTAACCAGAAGAGGCAACAAATGATCACCCAAGTTTCCAATCACAATGTAGAATTGCTATTTAGCTACTCAAGATGATCTTCCCATAACCAATAATACTATTGAGGGATGGCATAGAGGATTTAGTGAATTGCTTCAAGCATCACAACTCAGTCTAAAATTCATCAAAGCAGTGAAAAAAGAACAAAGTCTCCAAGAGAATAGAATAGAGAAATATATGGTTGGATACACTGGGCAACCAAGTAGGAAAAAATACCATGAACTCAAAGAAAGACTAAAAAAGATTGGTGATGGTTATGACATAACATTTTAGATTATATAACATGCTCATAATTTGACACTTTAATTGAAAAATTTGAATAATAAAGTTTTTTTAGCAACATACATGTAATTTATAAATTCCTTTATCTATATTCTTATGGGGATATTTTGTCCATGGGTTATTTTTACCATGAGTTATTTTGGCTTGGGTTATTATGACCCTGGGTTATTTTGTCCCTGGGGTATTGTGACCAGGTTATTCTGTCTAGGGTTATTTTGGCTAGGTTATTATGTCCCACAACCCTCTCTACTCACTTTGTAACAATCCATGGTCATCTCATAATGAACATCTAAGATCAGTAGTTCCTTCAGTTACTTTCAAAACCATTAATTTACTTCAAAGACACGTACTACTATGCCACAAAGCAAAAACTGGCATAGTTGATTTCCCACATTAACCCTCCTGAGAAAAGCTCATGCAAATACAACCATTTTCAACAACATGCATCAGACAAATTCAACTTGTAGAATCAACCAACATGAAAGACAAAAGATATGGACACACAAATTTACATGGGGAAAACCCTTTCAGGTAAAAAACCCTAACTCCAAAATGATTGAGCGATTGTATTATTTAGCAACAAACATAGTTTTAATACAATTTCAAGCTCATAGCCTTTACAAGAGTTTTCATCTTGTTCCATCTAGAGAATACAGACAACATAACCATTCAAAATCCTCGCACTGTTACAATACCATCACACAGGATACAGTGCAGATTCTTCTCCTCCCCCCTTCTCTCTACATTTTTCCTTTTTTCATCATGGCACTTTAAACATTCAATGTTAAAGCAACACTCATTTTATCCAATAGTTCCAGGCCAACTAGGAAAACCAACATATTCCCAATTGTCAATCCAACTTTCAATAAGTTCCAGCCAATCATCATTTTCCACCTTAGCATCCATCGGGTCCCACCGAGACATTCTACATAGGTCACCAAGTCATCCATCATCATATCAGGGGGACACCAATTTTTCTCCAATCGACACAGGGAAGTCTTTCCAACATACCATACACTACCTACACCATTAGCCTATTAGAGGGACACTTACAAAGGTTCCACCGATAGCAACATCGCCTATCGATGAACCACTCCATCGTTCCATCAATGGGACAAGCTTCAGTGTCTTGCTGAAGACACAACTTCCCACCGATGAGGATCCAATGCTACTTATAGGGTTGTCGGTGTGATAGCTCATAGACTCCCATTGATGATGTCATCTCCCACCGACAAGTCTTTACTGCCATACAAGTCACTGCTCCATTGGAGCATCAGGGGGACTCAAGATAAAGTTCCACCGACGACACGAAGTCCTACTAACGAGTGACCAAGGCAAGACATCAGTCTATTGTGGAGAATTCTTGGAGACTCCCTCCGACATGACTAACTCTCGCCAATAGAACACAATGCCAAAGGAAATTGTTAGTGCCAAACAGTGGAGGCCATCGAAGCATCAAGGGGACTAAGAACAAGGTCCCGCTGATATGAGGAAGTCAGCTCGATAAGAGATAGAAACAAGAATTCAAGGAGTATATCAAGCCAATAATTTGAGGCACAAATCCCAACATTCCTACATTCTTAGGATATATCTACTTAACAAAGTAAATGTACAAGCTCCCTCCCATAATGGATAAACAATCCTAGGAGTAATCTACTAGCTATCCTAGTTAAATCAATAGCCTAGCTATGAATAACCCTTAAGCTACCTTTGTTAAATCATATTTAGTATGTTAATACTTATGACAAGCAAATCCTCCTATCATGGAGTATCTACAAGCACATCACAAAATAGTATAATAGCATCTAATTCCTTTTCAAAGCAATACTATTTTTCCCTAAATGTAAGTATTCATAATAGACAATTTAAAGCAATAATGAAATAATCTTTCAAAAGTTAAGATAATAAAAGAAGATTATCCTCATGCATGTTTTCGCTTATCGAATCGATTGACTACAAATCAATTTTCCCACAGTAGCAACTAGCTTATTGATCCCTTTAGTTATGCCACAATAATTCCCTATCTTTCAAGTTGAAAATGTACTTCACTCAATATGCTAACACTCTCACAAATACTCACAGCTCTCTCAAAATATAACAATTTAATGCATATAAGAAATGTAGAGAAAAATGTATATTAAAATGCTAAGCTCAATGCATATGGAATGCATCCCAAACAAGTGAGTTTTCTCTACTATTTATACAACAGAAATTAGACTTATCATCCTACATAATAGGCATGATTATTGACACCAATCACCATGCATAACCACTCACTCATCTTAGCTAAAAGGTGGCACACAAATAAGAACATGCTCAGCAAAACAAAGCTATAGGTTGACCTTATTTATTGGAAGCAGCATATGACCATTTCAATTCAACACATGATGAAAAAGGTGTAATTCAAATTGTCTTCGTAATGAACATCTACAACAAGTAGGATTCATCAAGTGGCACCAAAGAAATCATAAACCTCCAATAGAGTTGGTGTGGTTTTAAATTTGTTGATTCAATCAATATCAAATGTACAACACTTAGCTCATGTCAACTTAGTCTTAGCATGAGTTGATACTTCTCATTAATCAGTTTGACCAATTCATCAACCTGTTGTTCATAACTTTGCATGCTTTTATTCGTTGTTGATATTTTACCTAATGACAAGGCGTTTAACAGTTTACTTAAGTCAAAGATATATCAATGTAAAGCATCAACCAAGTCTTTATTCCCATATCAACTTAATGGTTGCGAGCCATATTGCTTGTTAACTCGTCCATTATGCATGGACAACATTGAGTAACATTTGGCCTCTAAAATACAGTCACAAGTAATATATATATTTGGCATTTGATTAAGTCAATAAATCGGCCTTAAAGCTTTGTATGAGTTAATCAACCCCCAACAATTGATATTATTTATATATATATATATATATTCACATATACATATATATATGTATATCAACGTGTATATATATATATATATGTGAGACGAGGATCGTCAGGGTGAGTCGATTACGCTTGATCCATGATGAATCGAATCATAATTTATCCACTAAACCTCAATCACAAACAAGATCATTCAAATTGAAAGTTAAACTAAGCATTTATTGAAACTAAAAACTACAAACTATGAAAACAGTTAAATTCCTACTCTAACCCATTTGAAACTTATCTTGTTTTGGAATTGGTATGGTGTTGATGTGGAACAATGATCCTTTCCCAATCTCATGATTAGCGAGCATATTTCAATCGATTCAATGGAAGAGAATCGATGAAACCATTGTGATAAACTGATGAAAAACTTGATTTATGTTAAATTAAACATGATGCAAGATAAGTTAGCATGATTTTATGCTAAAAATGAACTAATTATGCAATTTCTAAGCTAATTCTAAGCTAAAATATGGAAACCCTAATTCATATACAAACTAAGATGGATGAATGGAAGCCATTAATGGATGCTTTAAGCTATTATGCAACTAAAATGAACTAAATTAAGCTACAAGTGAGTAAATTGAAAGTATGGATGCAAGTGAATTCAACAGCATGACTTTTCAATTAAAAGATGGATCCATTTGTCTCCAAATAGTGCTTTATTTATAGGAGAGAAAATGAGAAATGGAGGGTTGAGATCAAAAAGATCAATCAACGATCAAAGATGAAAGGAAGAAGAGGCATGGATCATGGATTATCATCAATAGATGAGAATGCATGATGGGATTTAATCAAGGGCTCACATTTGCTTCAAACAAACACACTTTTGACCTACTCACATAGGTCAAAGGTGATTTGTTCAAAAGGTTAAAGGTTAAAACTTGCATTAGAAGTTAAGTGAAAATATCCCTTTTTTAAATGATGGAGGAATAAGAATATTCCTTGGAATATTCATTTGGGTTAGGGTAAAAGGCATTTTTCAAATTAAAAGAAATCCTTAATTGTGCAAAAAAGGGATAAGGAATATTCCCCTTTTAGAAGAAAATTAGTTTAATTGCTAATTAAACAAGGTTTAATCATGCAATTTGGGGATTTGGAGGAATTAAAGTGATATTTATTAAATTAAATAATTTAATAAATGGGGGGAGAGATGAAATGATATTTGATTAAATAACTTAGGGTTATTTAATTCAAATAAGATGACTTAGGAAATTAAATTAAATTTTTTGATTTATTTAATTTAATGAGATGAAATGTTAGTGTGTGAGGGGAAGGAATCCATTAGGAAAATGATGTGAAATCAAGATCAAATGCAAAATTGAAATAAGAAAAACTATCTAATTCAAAAACACTTAATCAATCATATTCCATCACTCATGAAATGTACAATCTAAGCTATTTGAATGAAATGAGATCCTAAGATATTCAAACCAAATTCAAATAAACAAAAGAAGAGCTTATAATCCCATGTTGGAGTGTATTTGCATGATGTTATTGTTTGTATCACTCACAAAGCTCCATTACTACGCGGGTAAAACATGATGAACGCATATGCTTGGTCGATCAAAAGGTTGAAGCTCTATCAATGGTGGATTGCGATGAATTTCAAGCAGATAAGGTAAGTTGAAATTATGATCCTTATAATTTTGGAAGAGAAGGGTTTGTTTTATAGGAAAATCAATTTGGAATCGATGGTCAAGATCAAGATTGGAGAATATCCGACAACAGTCATAATGAGTTGAGAGGATTTAGATGACAGGAGATTGTGCAAAGTTGACGGTACAATTAGGTGATTGGAAAAATAGATTGGCTAGTTAGGGGTTTTGATTATTTAGTTACAATTGATTGATCGCAATAGGGTTTATTTAGGAATTAGATTGTTTTGTTAGAAAAATAGATTACTTAGTTAGCAATCTAGGATTTTCTCAATCAAAAAGTGGGTGAGGAATATTAATTAATTAATTAAATTAATTAATTCTATTTTGATTTGATTTTTATTTTTGATAATTTGAATAGTTTGATTTATTTATTCAAATTTTGGAGGGAAAATGTGATAATTAAATTATTATTATTAATTCAATTAATTTTGGGGTTCACCCCACAACGTGATGGTAAGTCACGAGCCCTGTTGATAGGGCATCACAGGTTCAAATCTCTCCCATCACAGGTAAAAAGGAAGGCTCTCTGTTGGCAGTTGGAAGTTTGAGATCCCAGTTAGTGATGGCGTTTAGGCCATACAGTACCCATGACAGGAACATGGAGTAGGCTTCAGGTGTGTGTGGTGGGAGTCAAAACCTATGGAAGACTGGAGTACAACGGACAGAGTATCGGTAGAATGGAGGAAGAAGTTGGAGAACAGGAGGAAGGAAGAAGTTTGGGAGGAAGAGGAGACAATTGTGGTGATGAGGAGTGAAGGAGGAGGAGCGGAGATGTGGAGATGATGACAGAAGAAGAGGAGAGAAGGAGGAAGAATGGTGGCGGCAGGAGAGATGGAGGAAGATCGAGTAGAAGAGACGAGAGGAGAAAAAAAGGAGTGATGAAGGAAGTGGAGAGAGGAAGGAAAGAACGAAGGAGGGATGACAGAGGAAGGAAGGAAGGTGGAAGGAGATAGAAGAGAGGAGGAATAGAGGTGACGAAGGCAAGAAAAGAAGAAAGAAATGGACTGGTGTTAATACCAGACAAACATGGGGATGAGGTCCCCCATAAACTGTGGCCTCACTAGTTCAAAGCTCTAGTCAAAAGCAACTTTGTTATCGACCAAAAAAATAATAATAATTCAATTAATTTTGAGGAATAAGGTGAATTAGTGACGTAATCAAATAATTAGCATTATTTGACTAA
>VDFB02046132.1:0-20033 GCA_007258455.2 Sequoia sempervirens | reverse complement strand
TTCTCTCTTTTACCTCTTCAACTCTATCCTCACATGCAACCTTATTCTCTATTATCTTCATTTCTTGAAGAAGACATGATTTTTTTGCAACATTATTCTTTATTTCTTCAACCATTCCTTTACCCGCACTCTTCTCCCTTTTAAAAGATAATTTAAAAATCAATTCATCTTTTTTTGTCTCTCTTCTTTTCTCATTTATAATTGTGTAGGATGCTCCCACATGTTCCTTCTTTCATGCCCCTTTTATCAAAGGGCTAAAACACTATTGTTCTTCGCTTCTTACATCATCCTCTTTCAAGAGGATTCTCTTTTCACATTTTTTCTTACTTCAACATCTTTGCTTTGCTCAATCTCTATCACATCCAAGTTAGCTTGGATCTTTTTTAATTCTTCAACAATAAATTTCTTAAACTTCTTGTCTTGTTGTTCTTTCCAAAATAAAATTCTCAAAGGTTTCTTCATGACCCATCTCAACCTCTTCGTTGAATACATTTTGTCAAACATTTTCCACACACACTACTATCCTTTACCAACAAAAATTTAGGAAGATGCAACTATAATCTTCCTCTACCCACTCTCTCTTAGTGGAGGAACCTTGTACACCTTCTACCTAGCCTTAATTTTGCTAGAGAATAACTAATATAATCTCTTAGTTACAAGATACCTACAACAAACTCATACTCAATATGTCTCACACCCCATCGAGATCAACCTTGTTTTGATACCATTTGATGCAATACAAGGATGGGGGGTATTTTTAGACAACCCATCCAAGTAGCTATAATTCCATATATACGCTCTCATTCCACAATTGAAAGAATACACAATTAAACATCTAATGGAACAAATTTATAACTCTTATTCAAACAACACATTAAGCAAATCAAATCTTCATTTAAATTAAAAACTACATTAAAAAATTTATTTTTCTAGCAATAAAAAATTAAAGCATTCAAATTAGCCTCAAACACCTACAAATTCATCTTTGAATTCTTTGCAACACTTAGTTTGGCGTTGGGATCTTCCTTGCAACCTCTTCTTGCAACATCACTGCTAAAAACCACTCAACAAATTTTCTTCTCTCAACTCCTGGATGTTAAATTCCCCATACCTAGAGCTATAAAAATAATAATTAAGATCACTCCAATATGGAATTGAAATCCTCCTATGACCCACTACTTGTAATATGGAAAAAAATGCATTAATGTAAATCTCTTTTGTCTGTAACCTCCCCTACCACAAGTTTGGTGCCTAATTGATTTTCTAGCTGTGCAAAATGGCATTAGATTTTTGTTTGGAGCCCCAAAGTTGGTACAAGATAATAAAATTACAAACTTGGGTGTTGAAAAAAAAATCATTAAAATCATTTTTTAAAATACTTTGGTGTCAAAATTAATCAAAGTTAGGAATTTCTTTAAATCAACATTTTTTTGGACTTTAGGTCCCTTAGTCCAAAACATGTCGAACTAGGTGTCAAAAACTTCCTACAACTAAAAAACACAAAAATACAAAATTAAATTAATAAAATTTTGGGTGATGCAAGATTTCCAAACACCACTGGATGCTCTTGTATCACTTTCCTTGAATTTATTCTATTCCAAAAGAGGGTTTACAATATTTTGAAACATTCTATTAGAGTGAGCTACTTCTCTACATGTATTTTTTCGATGTTGTCACAAATATATGTCTCATAAAAATAAGGTTATCCTAAAGTAGGAGGAAATGAATATAATACATACCATGTGTGGCATATTGACTGCATAATTGAGATAAGGCTTAACCATGAAGAGGACGAGGATATTGATAATGCAATAGAAATAAGAAATAAAATAGAAATGAATGAATGATATTTATTATTGCAAATGGGCCTTTATAGTGGTGGAAATCTAAATATTGTCAAAATGCTTGGTAGACATGATTTTGGCAATATCAATAAAAGGAATGAACATGTTGTACTCCAAAATTTACATGACACTACATAACATTTCACAAGCCCAAACAAGATGTCCCAACAAGATGACTAACCCAAATTAGACTTGAATAATCCACCATATGCAATATTTCCTAAACAATAAATAAAACTTACCATTATTAAAGAATGCTATAATGATAATATCTTCAAGTATCTTAACCATTGGATATGATCATTTAAGGAATGATAGGTATATGAAAATTATATCTAATTAATTACATTAATTATTCATTCCAAAGTTTAATATCAATAAAACATAACTCACTCCTTGTTGCTCTAGCTAGAATTTATGTGTTCAACGTATAGGCCTTGACTATATGTTCAAACCTTAAGATTCTAATAAAAAACAATATTTTTTAAAGGGGTAGTCACCAATAGTATTTTAAGAAGACATGAAGCATATAAAGTATCTCCTTGTCAATGAGATGATCTTTATATGTGTGATGTGGGAAAAAGGGATCTAATATCTAAATCACACTCTCCCCTACATCACGTTAGAGATGGAACCAAAATTAATCATTGTTTGGTGGGGAAAAGGATGAAGAGCCTCTTCCCTAATTGGATTGATTGGATTAAAGATGAAATCAAGAGCCACTTGGCTACAAACCTATCAGGGAGAGCCACAATGATAAATCAGAGCTTTATTCCAATTGCTTAGTTGTTGTGTGTGATTGACGTGAATTTGAATGAGATTTTTTTTTTGCAATGATCTAACTATGAAAACTATGCAAATGCATTGTTCTATTATGATTTATGGCAAACTGAATGCAAACAAACAAATTTTAGTTCCAAAAATGATGAAGGAAGATACACATGCATTTTTCATGTAAATTTGAGTTGAATCTTGTTGTTCTAGGGTGCAAAGATGCCCTAGAATGTCTTCTTCCTTTTTTAGATATGAAAATCTAGGATATAAGACACCAGTCTATAGTTTCTATCCTCTGGGTGTTGTTGAAACTTCGTCTGTTGACGAGAAAATGTAGATTTCATGACTTGTCAACTTGTAGGATTAGAGTACATGAGTGAACAAGTAGTCTTCAATCTTCCTTCAACTCACTTCAGATCTACAAACTGCACACATGAGAGGAGAGGAAGGGTTGTGCCATATAGGGGCTTGTCTTAGTCAAATGGTTCATGTTGATATTTCTACCTCCACAATGAAAAATTATGATAAAAAGATAGTGCATCCTTGGATGGATAGAGATTGATTGAAAAATTAGTAATAAATTGACAACTTGTTGCAAGTCACCACTCAGATATGATTTCCTTGATGGACTGAAGTCACACTCATCACCTTCAAGGATCAATTGCAAGATTTGACTTGATTTGATGACCTACAAGTGTTAGTACACATAACAAAATGCATGCAAATATATGAAAAACTTACATAACACATGATTTGATGCTTGAATGACAAAATGCAACAATAATCTTGATAATTTTTCTCTTGATTGCTCTTGAATGCTTTTAGGACATTTGATTTTCTCAATTGAATTCCCTTTTTTCTTTTTTTTTTTAGGATTAAAATAATGAAAATAATTTGTATTTATATGCAATAATTCTAATTTCCCAAAAATCAAATATCAATAGTTGACATTTAAAATTGGAAATTAAAATAATAAATTATTGACACCGACATATTCAAATTTGGGGCCTACTTAAGTGGTTTAGGACATCTATTAAATGCATAGTTTGATTTCCCATGTTTGATTTTCCAATAAAGTTTATAAAATGAGAAATTAATGCACAATAGGTCCAAGAACATAGGGGAGATCAAAACCTTGTGTGCCAATAAAGTTTATAAAATGACGCTATAATCACATGCACCCACTTGGCTACTAACCTCAACGGAAGAGCCAAAATGGTGGATAAATTGGGGTTTGATTCCTTCTAATGGAAATGAAGGGTTGGATTGATTGATTAAGGATTAAATTGGTTTGATTATGCAGATGAATGTCTAAGTCAACTATGAAGCTACAATAAACTAATGTGAATATAGAAAATTATAGAATTGAAAGATAAAAATTGACAACAAAAAAATAGAGTGCAGAGATAGAGGAACCTAGCATTTAAATTAGGGTTCAACTTGCTTAGACAGGGGCACTACCACCATAGTCCTCAAAATTTAGATCTTAGAAATCAACAAACAAATTTCAAATGGTCGCAGTTTGTAGGTTCTTCCTTCTTGGACTTAGCTTCAAATAAATTCCACTTGCCCTACTTTGTTGACATTTGGAGCTTGAATGCTTTTTCTTGCAATTAGGTCTTTAATCTTCTCCCAAATCCACTTAAAATCTACCACTTACACACAAGAGAGGGGAGAAAGGGTTGTGTCGTATAGGGTCTTGCCTAAGTCAAACCCCATTTTGGTGTTTCCACCTCCAAAACAATTATGATTATGTAAAGAGTGCTTACCCTTGGTCAAACAAAGGTAAAATAGATAAAACAAGTGATAAATTGACAAGTGTTGTAACTTTCCACTCATATTTTCTTTCCTTGATAGACTAAAGTCAAATCACACATCTCATGCAAGGATATAAATTGATACTTGATTGGAAGTCCTGCAAGTGTTAGTAATAAAAAAACAAATGAACATAAAACATGAATGAACTCACATATAAACTTGATGCATTGCAAACATGAATATTGACTAATAATAAGTGTTGTAAATTCTTCTTGATTTCTTTTTAGGATGCTCAATTATAATTCCAAAATTGCTAGCTATTTCAAATGGTGCAAAAGACTTGTATTTATAATTTCTTTATTTTTTGTAAAATTAATTATCAGAAGCTGGCAAATAAAATTGGATTTGTAAATGTTAAAATGTTGACAATGACATATTTAAAATTGAGCCAAAATAGGCTAGGCGATGGTGGTACCCACATTTTGTTACCGTTTGATGAGTATTAAATATTAATTCCTAATTTTATTCTGATTTTCCAAAAATGACCACAAAAAGGACAATTTAATAGCATAATTAGGTCCAAGCACATAGGGAGGACCTAAACCTAGTGTGAAATTTTCAAGGGTGACAATTTACGCCACTACATTTAGCCCCCACTTTAGTGGAGAGTATAAACTTACACTCATGCTCACACTAAAGTAAGGATAAGACAATAAGTGTCCTTTCATCAAAAATATTGGAGAGGTAGGATGAATTCAAATCTAGGGGGTGCATTAGCCCCCAGGCTCAAGATCCTATGGAAAAACAATGTAAAGACAAAGTAACACACACACATTAAGGTGCAATGTAGCATTACAAATATGAAACATACACTATGAAGATATAAAGCTAACATAATGCAAAACAAATAAATTAAAAAAAAATGAAAGGATGATGCAAACATAATGAAAACACATTTCAAACATAATGCAAACACAATGAAAACGTAATGCAAACACAATGCAAACACAATTCAAACATAATGCAAACATGAAAAAGGGGGTATGCCATTACAGACTAGCAAGCTCCACAAAATTCTTACTAGGATCCATACCCAAGGCATTCATGAATCACAAGGCTAACAAAGTTTAATATTTGCTAGGTGACCCATGAATAAATGTATCATAGGCCAATGAATTCCAATATTCACTAGGTGATCCATGAATAAAAGCATTATAGGCTAGTAAAGTATGATATTCACCAGGTGGTCTTGATAAGAAACAACAAAGGCTAGTGAAGTCTGATATTCAGTAGGTGTTTCCCTATCAATGATACCAAGAATCATAGTCCCAATAATTTTGATAAGGTGCTACAAAATATGATGAATATTCCAAAGACACATCACAAAGTTTAACGTGGGGTGATCCCACAATAGTGGTTTACACTTTATGGGGCATCCTGATTTTTTGCAAAAATCACATATTTTTAGAAAATATAATGATTTAAGCCTTGAAAAGTTCCATTTAAAGGATTCCAATTGAAGAGGGTTTGATCAAACCACCCTAGATCAAACCCCCTTAGAGGATTTGATCAAACCACCTTGGATAAAACCCCGCTAGTTTTAAACCATACCTATAACAGAGTCTCATTTACACCTATCAAAATGTTGATAAAAACCCACTTTTGATTTATCTTTTGGGGGATCAAATGAATTCATTTAAAATTGATTTTTTGTAAGTATGTAGTCCTTATTATAAGCTTCAAAAAAAGTATAATTTTAAATATATTTAATTTGATTATTATATTTATTTTTTATTTCTTGTGAATGTAGGTTTTTCATCGAAAATCAAGCTCTTTTTTGTACACATGTGGAAAAATAGTAGATTACCAAAAAAAATCTGAAAAATATCTAGCAATTGATATTGATGTCCTTGATCCAACAAAAAAATAATAATTTTGATACATACAAAAAAGTTGTGTTAGCAAGTAAACTTATGTCTAAATTGTAACTAGTTTGAGTTCAAAACTTAATTAAGAAAAAAAATCAATAAAAAACTATGAAACCAATTGCATGCACTAGATATTGTAGTTATGAATCTAAATTTGAAAAAAATAGAATTTTATCCTTCATAGAAAAAAAGTTGTGTTAGCAAGTACATGTCACTCTTTGAAAATGGTGTTTACTGTTAAAAACTAGTTATCAAAGGAGATGGAAAAAGAAATGTAATTTGATTCCATTTTTTTTTAAAATATATTTAGAATCTATAGACAAAATTTCACAAATCACTAGTTTGCATCATCTTCAGATTCGTCACGGTTTAGCAGCTATAGGTGTTTGAAAGAAGAAAAAGTTCAAAATATTCATTTCAATGTCAAGTTTTACAAAAAAGTGTAAACTAGTATTGTGGGATCACCCCGTGTGTGAACGAAGTGAAGCACATAATGGAATGTATGATCCCACCATAAAGTAATTGCCAATGCCAACCAAGAGCAATTTCCTTTAAGGTAGAATAAAATAATATTTGAAAAGGAATCAGAGCTTTCTAGGAAACCATATACCAAATGATATGTTCCCAACAAAGCTAACTCATGAGAAGGGGTTTCCCCCAAAATAAAGCCATATGATTAACAAAATAAATACAATACAAGAGGGATCCACAAATTCAAGATTAGTATAAATGAAATATAATGTATAATATGATCATGCTCGAAATTGACATCATTCCCCAAATACTTGTGAAACTACGAACAAAAGGGAGGAACAACATGTATGAAAACAAAATAATTATTTTGAGTCAACATGGAAGAGACCTAAATGCCTCGACATTGTGCATCATTCCCAAAAGCAACACAGACAATATGTTCACAACATAAAGACAAATACAATTACAAATAGATGCATATCACGATAGATTAGTTTTATTTGTATCCTTGTACCAACAAGAATAAAAAGGGTCATCCAAAGAAAACTAACACAAATACACACCAAGAAACACATAATAGGAAGATCAAATTACACACAAGAAAACACACAAACACACAAGAGGGTACTATGCATGTGAGTCGATTTATAGAAAATCACCTACATCCTAATCTTTCTCATCATAAATGGAAGGTGGACAATAGGCTAAAGGAAATATAGTAAGTGTGATACAAGGAGATTACTGAGTTCAACAAATGGTGGATCACTTGCATTAGGAGGATCATCATGGTCATTCCCATCTAAATTCATTGATTTTGTAGACATTTAAGAGATAACTTATTATGATCTTTTTGTTCTTCTGTCTTACCTTTTGACTCACTATTATAATGTATCATAATAGGATACATGTTAGTACAATTAGCTTGATTGTGAGCACTAACATCTATATTTGTAACTAGTGAGATTTTTATTCTTTTTTTTGGTTGGGATAAATAAAGTTGAAATTCATGGTTCAATGAAGGTGTCAGAGTGGAGTCAGATGATGAAAAAAATGGATGGGTGGGAGGTGTTTCATAGAAATTTGGTTGTATGGATGGATGACCATTAGCTAATGGTTTGTGATCTTCAATAAGCTGATGAGTTGTAGCTTGACATCTTCATTTGTGTTATTTTTCACTTTTGGTTTCATCTTGCATGAGATTTAACTTGTGAAGGAGGAAGTGAGGCATTTCCCAATATTGGTCCCTTTTCTTCCTCTGTAGAAAGAATTGAAGAAACAATCAAAGATTGAGAAGCCACAAAATTCTTAGCTTTGGTAAAACAACTTGTTTTTCCTTAGGAGACACAAATTTAATCCCTGAAGACTTCACCGAATGGTTGTATTTTTGTCCTTTATAGGGTGGTGGAGGGAGAACCACAACATATATGCCAGAAGGTCGAGAAAGAATACCTAGTTTAGGCCGAGGTTCATTCACTACTTGTGAATTAGGAGGAACAACCATCGTAACCATTGGAGACCGAGGGGCCTTTGGGAGAATGTTGGTAAATGATAATTGGGCTATATGCTTAGCTTTAAACTTTTGATATGACACAAATAAAAAATATTCATGAGGTTTAGCAAGTTGGGTTGGTTGAGACCAAAACTAATCTAATGAGAAGTTTCCATGAGAGGCCAAAGGCCTAAATATACTAAGGTACATAGTACATGTATTTTATTCAAACAATAATTTAAGACATTTATGGATAACAATGGAACAAAATTCATGGAGCTTAGCCATGGATAACCTAACTTCACATGAAACTGGTTAAACATCAAGATTATGGTAAATAAAACATCTATTTGTTTAGGTACAACTTTTACTGGGAGAGTTATACAACCAATCATAGGGCGAAGAGAACCATCATGAGCCTTTAATAATGCTTCCAATTGTTCATAATAATCTTTATAAAGTTCATGCACATACAATAATCCTCAGTGATCATGTTCATTACACACATGGGATCTTTATAAAGAGGACCATCAGGTGTTGTTATAGAAGCATCAATATTCATGAACATAATACCATAAAAATATTGGTTTGACTATTATGAGGATGAGCATCAATCATGTTTATCTCATTGAATATTTCATAAATTTCTTGTTCATTATCACCTTGTTGGACACAAATAGTCAAATGACTTGGTAATGGGTTTGTAAATATTAATAAGTTTTGATTAGGTGGTGAAACCAATTTATTTCCCTTTTCATTTACACAAGCCAATTGGATGACATTAGAATCGATGAGGTCTTGCACTTGGGGCATAAGATGCATACATATTTCCATATCATGTCCAAGTGTATGATGGTATCAACAAAATGATTTTGCATTAAATTTTGGTGGTAATTATTTGGCTTAGTCATTTTTTCTAATTAGAGTAAGTTGAATCATACTCTTGTTTAGAAACTGTAACATAATAGCATGGAGAGAATCAACCAATTGTGAAAATTGCTTATCTCTTGGCCTAAATTGATATGGTATTGTAGATGTAGTGGCAATTTTTGTTTGAATATTATTGGATGAGTGAGGATTGTTTATCTTTATAAAGCCTTTTTTTGGTTCTTAAATGATTCATACTTGTTTTGAGGTATGACTTCATATTGATCATTAGGAGTTGATGAAGGTGTACATTTATATTGGCTAACCAATATCTAATAATCATGAAGTGTCGTACATAGATGTGTAAATTAAGGGTACTTCATCAACAAAATCTTATCTTTAATGTTAGGTTGCAAATTTTTAATGAAAACTCTTTGTATATTGGAATCTAAGAGATTATAGGATGTTTGTGAATAAAGAGCTTGGTATTGTCCTATAAAATTAGTCACCTTCTCTTTAGTTCCTTGTTTACAATGGAATAAATTTTTGAATGTAACTTGAGGTCCAATGTTTGCTTGAATGTGTTGAAGGAATTCATTAACAAGTTGCATAAATGACATAATTGAGTTATTAGGCAATGAAAAAATCCAATCTAAGGCCATGTATTTCAATGATTGTGGAAAATGTTTATATAAGAGGGCATCTTCGAAAATGAAATCATGACATAGATCAGTGAAAGTTGATACATGATTATTGGGACCCCCTTTGCCAACATACTTCTCAAAGCGAGGTATCTTAATATTTTGTGATATGGGTGTCTTTAGGATAGAAAATAATAGTAGATTACATGTAATTTATGTTGGAGGGTTAGCATTGGATTGACTTTGGTTAATTTTTTAAATTTTATATTGTAATAATGACATGTTTTGCAAGAGTTGGTTTATCACATGATCTTTTGGTGACATGTTTTGAGAATGTGTTGAATATAGTGGACTATTTCTAATGATTGGTAGGTTAATTTTTTGCATGTTTATAAGACGTAAAGAACATGGAGGTATTGTAGGTGAAGGGAAAAAGCTATAAGGACTCCCACAAGAAAACCCTAAACTAGAGTTTAGACCATTATTATGTTGTGTGGTGGCTGCGATGACTAGAGGGATAAAAGTAGGAATAAAAGGCATGGTCATAGGAGAGGAAACTTGTTTTCCTAAATGGTTTTGAGCATTAGTAAAGGCTTGTGCACAACTAGCTGTCATGGAAATGTTTGCATCCACTATATGAGCTAAGCTACACAACACTTCTATTCCTTGCAAATCATTTATTAGCTTCCTAAGGTTATCCACTAGAGGAACCATTTCTTTAGCCAAAAATTCAATGCTTAAAGTATTGTTGAAGGGCTTCCAGGTATTTTTCTAATTGTTTAAGTTTACCTTTAGGGACATGGGAAACAAGAGCGTCCAAGTCCACATAAATATTAGGTGACTAAGAAGACATAACAATGTAGGGTTATGAAGAGAATCAAAGATAGATTGAGTAGATGTAACTCCTTGAGTGAAAGAGTTATGAGATTTAGGCTCAACACCAAATGTGTTTGCAACATGAGAATCCATAAGTCTAAAACTATGTCTCACATGGGTATTAGATATGAGATACCAAGTCATGAAGCTAATAAATGTATTACAAAATTCAAAACACTTGAGTGCTCATATAATGAAGAAAAATGGATGATAGTGATAGAAATTGAAACAATTTTTAGACACAAAACACAAATCTGCACATAAATCACAGAGATAAAACTGTGATTAAAATTTGGCCAGAAATTAGCTAGAAAATGGCAATGGCACCCTAGTCCAGAGATGTAATTTTTGACAAATTTCAAAATTTGGAAATGACCTACAATGTCTAAAGATCTAAAGTTGCAAAGGTTTAGGTCTGGATGTAAACATATTTTTGGAAATGCACAAAACCCTAATTTCTCTATGTGAAATACAATCATGCACAAGATTTTGTGTTTTTAAAGTAATGCAATATGTTTAGAAGATAACTTCTAGAATTTAAAATGTTATCCTTGACTGGTATTTTCTTGAAAATGTTGAAAAGTAACACTTTTAATCTTTTCAAATGCAAAATACTATGTAAATATTCACTTTTTCAATAATTTTCACTAAAATATGCATGCACCTTTGACAAATGAAAACAACATAATATTGCAATCAGATTTAAAAATGACAAAATTAAGATTTCATAAGCATTTGTGAATGTAACAAGTGTCAGGTTCACCAAAAAGGTGATGTGAGAGAAAGGGATCTAATATCTAAATCACACTCTCTCCTACATCACATAGGGAAGGAACCAAAATTTATCACATACACCCACTTGGCTACTAACCTCAATGGAAGAGTCAGAATGATGGATCAATTAGGGTTTTGATTCCTTCTCTTAGAAATGAGGGGTTGGATTGATTGAAGGATTAAATTTATTTTATTATGCAAATGTATGTATAGATCAACTATGAAGCTACAACAAATTGATGCGAATATAGAAAATTACATAACTAAAAGAGATAAATTGATAGCAAAACAATAGAGTGCAGAGATAGAGGAACCTTGTTGGGAATAGGATGCCATTTAATTGCAATCCTAAACATATTTCATGTATCTCCTAAGTCCTTGGAAAGTGTTCCCAACACTAGGATTAGAAAGAGATTAAATTCAAATGAAATGGACATGTAAATTGACAGTTGTAATTATTAAAATGATAGGAACATGTGGGGATGCAAGAAAGAGCTCCTACAAAGCAAGGGTACATGGGGCACCCACATGGAAGGTGTTTCAACCTTGCTTTAGTTAGCTTGTTTGGAGGAAGTTGATAACACTTGTTAATGCATTGACAGATCCTACAAGTTGAGGATGATATTTACATGAGTGATTCGGTTCAAATCAATTGGGTATCAATTGGGTCATTCGTTCCGGTTGATTGATTATGGTTCGATTATCTTAGGTTGCATGTAGTTAGTTTGCGAGTTGAATGCTTGTTGACTTAGAGTTGACAGGTTGCATGACCAATAATTTAGATTGCATGAAAGATAACGAGGTGGATATATTAGTTAAGTGGGATGATCAAATCATGCATAATGTTTGCATGAATTGGTGGAGAAGATATGTTTCAATTAATAAGATTGACTTGGATACAGGCATGAGATTGGCATCTTTAAGTTAACACCTTTTACATGAGAGGATATTTACAAGGCTTAGTTAATGGGACCATTCTTGGGTGCCAACTTTGAGGTGATGCTTGCAAGATATTTTCTTGACCGAGGATTAGTTAAGTGTTCAGTTTGGGGCGCCTAAGTGTTAAGTGTTCATGTTACAGTGTGGAACTCTACTTAAACAATCTAGGCGTAGATTTTTGAGAGGAGCTTTATGCTCTTGTATTTGATAACTCTTATGAGTTTACATGCTCATTAATTGTCTATTTATTGTAGAAATTGCATCAAAGTTTATTAGAGGTTAGCAGGTATAGCTTGTGCATGTGTGAGGGTTTGAAGCATGGCATGGGATGTGTGGATTCATGCTTGGTCACATGGAATGCATGGATAGCTTGTGCTACAAAAAGTGTATGAGAGTTTTATTCAGGTTGTGAAGAAGGATTGTTAAAGGCAAGGAAGCATATCAATCAAGGATTAATACAGTATTATTGTAATCTTGTTCAAAGGCTAAATAATACAAGCACTATTAATTAAGTGTTCTTTGTCACAATTCTTTGTGTATGATTAATCTGTTTAGATCAATTTTACCAATTGTAGAAAGAGACAAAATATTGTAGAAGAATGAGACAAGAAGATAGAAGTGACACAACATATACGTGGAGAAACCCTATAGGGAAAAAACTCCACCACTAGAAACAATAGTGCTTGTATTATTTAGCCTTAGAAAAATATTACAATAATACTGTATCAATACTTGATTGATATACTTCCTTGCCTTCAACAATACTTCTTCACAACTTGCATAAAACTCTCATTGGAACTCTCATACACTTGCTGCAATTACAAGCTATCCATGCATTCCGTGTGACCAAGCATGAATCCACACATCCCATGCCATGCTTCAAACCCTCACACATGCACAAGCTCAACTTGCTAACCTGCTGCAAAATATGATGCACTTGCTGCAATTAATAGACAAATATGAGCATTGTAAACTCCTAAGAGTTGTACAAATCAAGAGCTTAAAGATCCTCACAAAAAATCTATGCTTAGATTGTGCAAGTAGAGTTCCACCTTGTAATCTATGACCAAACCAAAGTCTTCCTCAATTTAGACGCCCCAAACTGAACACTTAATTGAACTCTGGTCAAGAAAATATATTGCAAGCATCACCTCAAAGTTGGCACCCAAGAATGGGCCCACTTAACTAAGCCTTGTAAATATATTCTCATGCAAAAGGTGTTAACTTAAAGATTCCAACTTGGGTGCACAAGGTGGGTCCAAGTCAATCTTAGTTAACTAAAACATATCTCTCTACCAATTCATGCAAATATTATGCATGATTGATCATCCCCACTTAATTGAATGTATCCACCTATTATCTGTCATGTAACTCAAGTCAACTGAAGTCAACTAGAATTCAACTCAAACTAAATACATGCAACTGAAGATAACTGAACCATAACTGAATTGAATTGAACTGAACTGAATTGAACTAAACTAATACTGAACTGAACTGAACTGAACTGAAATCAACTCAACTCAACTCAACTCCACTCATGTAAATATCAATCCCTAACTTGTAGGATCTTTACATGCATTACTAAAGTGTTATCAATCCTCCAAATAGTTAACTTACGTAAGGTGGGTTCCACCTTGCATGTGGGTGCCCCATGTGCTCCTATTTTGTAGGAGCTCTTCTTGGGCATCCCCACATGTTCCTATCATTTAGGAATAATTACAAATGTCATTTTACATGTTCATTTCATTTTAATTTAATCTCTTTCTAATCCTAGTGTTGGGGAAAAATTTCCAAGGACTTAGGAGATACATGAAATATGTTTAGGATTGCAATTAAATGACATCATATTCCCAACATTCTCCCACTTGACATTATACATTGCAATTATTCTAAACAAGGAATCATTATTATAAATCAAGTACAAGACTCAAGGAAAATGGCCTTCCTGCACCAAGAGAACTTATCTACATCATTGATCAAAGTGTCAACTTTCTCAATCAATACCTTTCCCAATTCTCTGTAACCAAACTATAATAGGTAGAACTTCATGCTATCAACATAACAACCCAAATCTGCAAACAAGTCCTTGTATATCCACCATCCTACAAAATAAGACTTCAAGGTAATAACACACATAGAAATGTGATAAAAAACCTCTAAAGTAACTCACTGTAGTAAAGTGTAACCAGTCCAAGAGAGGTGCCCCTCTCATACATAGCACATATACCTTTTGGAACTCCCACTGCATAGGTAATGTCAAATCTGAAAACAAGATCACAACATTAACTAGTCCTCCTATAGCACTCCACATAGAGGATTTGGCTAACTCCTCTATTATAGTGTCAAAGAAGCATACAATGATATGCAAAATACATCTCATAACACAAGAACATTCAAGAAGAAGACAATATTCCCACAAAGAGAGAACTTGCAAATCAAACCATTTTCTTATACCACACTAACATGTGCCAAATTGTGTAAAGTAAGATCTCCTTCAACACTCCCAAACTGAAAGGATATCAACATCTAACCATTCAACTTATAATGAAACATGGCATAACTTAGATGTAAACCTCTCATAGAAAGTAGATCAAACTTAGCCAAACATTCCCACAACAAAAGGGATTATGCCCAAATCCACTAACTATCTTTCGTAACTCTCCTACCCAAATCCTCAGAACTAACTCAAATTCAAGATTGCAAGGAGAACAATGGAAATACATAAAATCATGCATCTACTTCTCAGTAATCCCTCAGAACTCAATTTTCAAGACTAATGCATAAGAGAAGACAAGATACATATAATTATTGCGTCTAATAATCAGGCGGGCAACACCTCTTAGATCATTTACCTACCGAGTAGACCAAGAGTGGGATACAAGATTGTCCTATGCATAAAAAACCAAGTAATATAGGCTTTCAATAAAAACAACCTTCTCATCAGGTCTATGATGGACTCACATCCATTTCCAGGTGTAGGCTCCCCGGTCTTTACTGTTGAAATTTTTTTATAACAAGTAACCATTCCAACATATATCTCGTAACATAAGAAATATCCAGCCTAACCCAAGTCTCTCTAGTATCCATGAGCACCCACCAATCAATCCATGCCAACATCAAATGCAACCTACATAATCATGAAGCTCCAATAAAATGATTAATACTCATAACCAAAAAGAACTACATCCTCTCCAAAGGAAGAACAATAACACCTTTACCAAAGAATCTAAGGGTCCTCCTTGAAACAAGATGTTAAAACCTCTTCAAATCACATGAAGATAGCCATATCCTACCAAAGCTCCCACTGAACTATGATGCCGAGCTATACATGGCAACAAGATAAACATCAAACTATCACTGTCAAAAACTCCCACTAAAAGATTTAACCAAGCTATCCATGAAATCACGATAACCATCTCTTAAATGAAGATCATCCATGGCCTCAACACAATCAAAGAATATGTTGTTAATGACACAGCTCCCAAAAGGTCAAGAAAACCATAATCTTTAAACCAAGAAGATAAAACACACTTCTTTTACAAATCTTTAATAACACAATAGTACAAGCTCCCACTACAGCCAAAAAAACCTTCAAATTTTTTAAGAGAAAGGTGTCCCAAGCTCTACCCAACCGTTATCTCTAGTACCAAATGTTGAAAATGAGGTGAAATTGTACAGCTTAAAACGTAAACCTATGTAGTATGTAGGTTAATTAGCGTTCTTTGTCACAATTCTTTGTGCATGATTATCTGTTTAGATCAATTTTACAATTCGCGAAGAGTCAAAGATTGTGGAAGAAAGAATGAGACAAGGAGATAGAAGTGACACAACATATACATGGAGAGAGAAACCCCTTTTTAGGGAAAAAAAATCCACCACCAAATCAATAGTGCTTTCGTATTATTTAACCTTAGAACAAAGATTACAGTAATACTGTATCAATCCTTGATTGATGTAGCCATGCCTTCAAAATCCTTCTTCACAACTTGCACAAAACTCTCATTGAAACTCTCATACATTTTCTGCAATTACAAGCTATCCATACATTCCATGTGACCAAGCATGAATCCACACATCCCATGCCATGCTTCAAACCCTCACACATGCACAGGCTCAACTTGCAAACCTGCCATAAAATCTAATGCAATGTCTACAATAAATAGACAAATAATGAGCATGTAAACTCATAAGAGTTATCAAATAAAAGAGCATAAAGCTCCTCTCAAAAATCTACACCTAGATTGTGCAAGTAGAGTTCCACAGCACGTAGCACTTGAAGTTAAAACCCAAAAGTAGCTCCTCGAACGACTTTAATTGAATAGTTTAAAAACGATCCGGTGGTCAGAAATATCTTGCAAAATATCACCTCAAAGTTGGTGCCCAAGAGTAAGGCACTTAGCAGGAAACCTTGTAAATGTCTTCTCGTGCAAGGTGTTAACTCAAAGATGCCAGCAGGCGTAGGGTGGGTCCAAGTCATTTTATGTTAACTGAAATATATCTCTCCACCATTCATGCAAGAATGGTCATCCAATGTTAACTAAGGAAATCGCATGTTATCTTTCATGCAACTCGAGTCATTAGTCATGCATTCCAAGTTAACTGAAGTCAACTAGCATTCAACTCGACTAACTTCCACATGCAGGCAGAGATATTTGAGACCATAATTGAATTGAGGACTAAGCACAGGCGGACTAATATTGAGACAAACTAATCTCCACTCATGTAAATATCAATCCCTAACTTGTAGGATCTTTACATAGATTACTGAAGTGTTATCAATCCTTGAAATAGTTAAGTTAAGCAAGGTGGGTTCCACCTTCCATGTGGGTGCCCCATGTGATCCTATTTTGTAGGAGCTCTTCTTGGGCATCCCCACATGTTCCTATCATTTAGGAATAATTACAAATTCCAATTTACATGTTCATTTCATTCAAATTTAATCACTTTCTAATCCTAGTGTTGGGGAACACTTTCCAAGGACTTAGGAGATACATGAAATATGTTTAGGATTGCAATTAAATGACATCCTATTCCCAACAAACCTCCCATTTAAATTAGGGTTTAAATTGATTGGATAGGGGTGCTACAACCATAGTCTTGAGAATGTATATCTCAAGAATAATTAAACAAATCTCAGATGCTTTTAGTGTACAGATTCTTCCTTCTTGGACTCAACTTTGGAATTTCATCTATTGATGATTAATTCCACTTTCCCTAATTTGTTGACATATGGAGCTTGAATGCTTGATCTTGCAATTAGGTTTGCAATATTCTCCCAAATCCACTTCACATCTACCACCTACATACAAGAGAGGGGATACAGGGTTGTGTCATATAAGGGCTTGCTTAAGTCAAATCTTGTTTTGGTGTTTCCACCTCCAAAACAACTATGATGATGTAAAGTGTGCTTACCCTCGGTCAAACAAAGGTAAAATGGATAAAACAAGTGATAATTGATAAGTGTTGCAACTTACCACTCATATTTTTTTTCCTTGATGGATTGAAGTCATGTCACACATCTCATGCAAGGATAAGTTGATACTTGATTAGAAGTCCTGCAAGTGTTAGTACTCACAAAACAAATGACTATAAAACATGAATGAACTCATATATAAACTTGATGAATTGCAAACATGAATCTTGACTAATAGTAAGTGTTGTAAATTATATTTTTCCTACTCTTGACTTGTTTTTTAGGATGCTCAATTATAATTTTGAAATTGCTAGCTATTTCAAATGGTGAAAAAGATTTGTATTTATATGTATTTCTTGATTTTTTACAAAATTATTTATTAAAAGCCAACAAATAAAATTAGATTTCTAAATATTAAACTATTGACAATGACATATTTAAAATTGATCCAAAATAGGTCAGATGATGGAAGTACTCACATCGTCCAAACTAATTTTGGGGCTTTTGTTACCATTTGATGAGTACTAAATATTAATTCCTATTTTTATTCTGATTTCCTAAAAATAACCATAGAAAGGACAATTTAAGAGCATAATTTGGTCCAAGCACATAGGGGGGAGCTAAACCTAGTGTGAAATTGTTAGGGAAGACAATTTACGATGCTATAATAAGGTCAAAGGTAATGTTGAAAATAGATAGTAGATTGTATGGAGGTTTTTCCCACCAACATCTATGCTTTAATGACACAAATATTAGTCTTGTAGGTGACTTGGCACAACTACCACATGTTATGGAGAAGCATGTCTATGCATCATAGTTAGATGCCAAATTCATTTGGTAACAATTCATGATAATTGTTATAGTATAAATAGTTTTCCATAAGTAAGGTGACACTCAATTTTAAATTAACCTTCAACAAAAATTATGAAACACATGTAGTGCAAAACCAATTTGACATGATTGGGAACTACTAACAAACCACATAAATAGAATATTGTCAATAGATGAACAAAAGGATTTTGAACAATTGATTCACCTAATTGCTACAAATGATTTAGTGAGGCACAACAAAAAATGCATAATCTATTAAATCTCTTAGTTGCACTCAATGTTGCAATAGATAACACATAAAATCAACCATTGATAATGATGTTGGCCAACTTGACCAACTTTCCCAAGAACTCTCACTATGTAGAGGCCAATGAATCATGTTAATAATAAACTTATGGATTCAAGAAGGGCCTTTAAATGAATCTCTTGGAGAGGTCATAAATATTGCACATACATAGTTTCCTTCAGACCATCTGATTCACCTTTGTACATAGTGTCATGAATTGATAACTAAAGTGGTCCGCCATAGAACCAAAATGATTCAAAAAAATACCTATAATACTTATATCATTAGGTAATCATAGACAATCCACTATCCATGGAATGGGTAATTACTATAAATAAATCCTAATGATAAATACACAACAAAGCAACAATTAATATTGATAAAACACAAAGACAAGGATTAATTAATATCTACACTCTTATTTCTCATTTTTTCCTCTTCCTAATGATGGATCACTAAGTGTGATCTGAAATGTCGAAAGAAAAACATACACAACTGAATCCAAAAGCTTACTTTCTAACTATATCTAAAGTTAAATCAATAAAGGGGCTTTTAATAGAACCAAAATTTTCCTTCAATCAATATTCAAGAATGAAAATAATCTATACACAATTATTAGGAAAAAATAAGAGTCTCACTTATACTTTCTCTCATTATAATGAGTTCAAGTATGCAAATTTTAACACAACCTTTTGTAGATAACTTGTCAATCAATTCTTTTCATTATCATCTTGATAATATATTCTTTATAAAAATAATTTTGAACCTAATACATTCACACCTTCATGATGTATAGGTGCACGCTTGAAAATCATATATCAATGCATCAAGAGAATTTTCCACACTACCCATATTGTATTTTCTTCTCTTTATTTCATTTGCTTAAGAAAAACTAACTTTCTATCACCTACATTAAATAAGTCCACTATTTTTTTTCCAATGTGTAGTAGCAAAAAAGAAGCAAAAAACTCATTCTAGGCTCATTTGATAGTATAATGGCACGAATTTACACCCCTAGGAAAATTCCCCATTTAATTTCCCTTACCTTAGAAAATGTAAACCCAATGATGCAATTTTACTACCGCCACCTTGCTCTATCCACCTGGCTACATCATTTTGCGTAGGTGGAGGAATCTCTA
>VDFB02046131.1:0-49620 GCA_007258455.2 Sequoia sempervirens | reverse complement strand
TTTAAATTTGTTTTTTAATATAATTTTTTATTTTTTAATTTTAATTTTTCATTGCTGATTTGCGACATGCATTTTCTTACAATGTTAAGTTGCTGAAACTCGATTTGCATCTCACACAATCGTCTTAAGACGACTTGTGAAGGTGCAAGAGGCCTTGAGTTCTATGGTCATCAACAACTTGTGGAGTGTATCAAAGCAATCAAGCATAGAAAGAGCCCAAAAAGTGAAAGCAATGATCTTAGATGATGTAATGTCCCCATTTTAATGAAATGCAATTAATCAATATTTGCACTCAGGAAAATATTATTGATCGATTAATCTGATCAATAATTTATTATTTGGAGCTTTTACGAACTAATCAATTATAATTACTGCATTATATATAACGGAAAGTGTCTAGAGGGTGGATACATTGATAATCGATGGGATATGACATCAACACTCATTCCCGAAAGTCAACTCACTCCAGCAACAACTATGTGATAGTGTTCGGGTATGCCTGAAGAGACCGATAATTAAGTTGACCTTTTTTGATCAAATGGATCTTCACTCATGCCACCTTAACAAGCTAATGTTCAGGAGTCATTAATTAACACATTGGTGATTACCAAAAGTTACTAGTCTAACAAGATTGAGACACGGGTTTGACAAGAAGTCAAGGTTGAGATTATGAGTATTCCAAACACTTCAATTAAATGGGTTGATCATCTTGAATCGAAGGTTTATGCGTAGCCATTCATACACCTGAAGATTATCGAACCATATGCCGTTAATCCCTGCCGTTAAATCATATGCTAGTGTTAATTGTTTATCGAACCAATCAAATGTTCTCATTGCATATAATTTACCACCGAGAGTGAATAATATCGGGCATATTGCTTTATGCGTGAAATCAACATTATCCAGTCTACTGCGTTATGATTAGAACCTTATGCATTCCACGTTGCCAAATAAAGTCTGATGGGATTCCATTCATCGATAGTCAACAACTATCGGGTTTGGGGTAGCGAATATACGAAGTGGAAGTGAAACGAGACAACATCTAGAATAATAGAAGCGGGAGAAATTAATAAGAAAAGGCAATGATGAGACAGCAAACCCATCAAGGAAGGATCAATGAGTATCTTAACTAGCTATAATTAATATGAATCGCCTAACTAAAAGACATGCCCATTTAAATGGACATTTCTATTCAAAAAGGACACATCCTTTATGTTCAAGCTTAAAGATATAAAGGAGACTAGAAGGAGAAGAGGAGGAAGGCATGGTTATGGAATAGTTTTTATGCAGTTATTTACATTTATTTGTAGCAGGTCTGAAATGCTCTTTAAGGGCTAATGATCGACCACTACATGGATGCATGGATTACAAATGATTATTCAGATACAACAACCTTATTTATTGCATGTACCTAAATCTATATTCAAAAATAGCAATCTAAATCAAAGAGGTATAACCTCTCACATATTCAAGCATGATTTTAAAGCCTTAATCAGAGATAGCTATTATATCTATATTCAAATCACCATTGGAATCAGATTTCATTATTTTGATTTCATTTCATTAATAATTTTGGAAATACAATTAATGTTAATGATATTGAATGACAATTTGTGTCAACTCAATAATGAGTAGTCGGAAAAATGCATGATCCGAACCTCAGGTCATCACAGTGGTATCAGAGCTAGCGAACCCGCCAGCCTTTGGGGTAAACATAAAAAAAAAAAAACTTGTAACCATGACAATAGAAGATACCAAGCCATCGGTAAAAACAATCTATAAAGCTAAAGTGGATGATCTCATGAACTTATTTAAAAAATCACAAGAACGTTTATCTGAGATGTTAGATACCAAACCATTAAAAGAAGGAAATAAGGGAAAGGGAAAAACCAATCGTGAAATTGACGACAGAGCATCAAAAGCAAGTAACACGGTGATAAAAAGAACACCATTAGATGAATTCCCCAGAAGAGAAAACGAACTTGCAAGTAAAAATAATAAGGAAAGTTATGAGGAGAAATCCGATCACTCTAGTGATGAGATTGATGAGCTTAGAAAGAAGAACCAAAAACTGGAGCTACTACTTCAAGAATCAAACAAATCTAATGAAGAGCTAATACAAAGCCTTGGAGAACTTGAGAAGATGAATGTTGATCTAAACATCAAATTTCAAGAGTGTAGAGCAAAGGCCAAATTACAAGGAGAATTTGAAAGAGTGATCAATGATTTGAAGGATCAAACAAAGGAAGCAGAGATAACAATCCTCAATTTGAAAATTCAAATTAAAGAAGAGAAAAGAATTCAAGAGGAGGTAAAAATCCAATTGAAAGCAAAGGAAGAAAATTGTGAAAAGCTAGAGCGCGAAATTGTTTCTATGAGAAATGAATTGGAAGAGACAACCATCAAGTTGAACACAAGTCTCAAGTTCAAAAAAAGTACTAAAATCCTAGATGACATCATTAATGGGAAAAGATCATCATCAAATAAAACAGGACTCGGTTATACAAAAAATCAAACATTCAAAGATTCCAAAGAGACTCCTACGAAGTCTAAAAGCCTTGGAGAAACTTTCAAAAGCTCTGTTAGTAATGAAGGTAACAATCCGACAAAGACTTCTCCTAAAATTGACAAGGACAATTTCAAGAAGTCAATTGGCATTTCAATTTGCACCTCTGGAATGCGAATTAGAAATGGACAACTATGCATAGATAAATTGCTCTTCGAATTAGGAGGGGAAGCTCCCTCTTTGCTGATGTTGCTTAAAGAAAGTAAACTAAAACTAATTTGCCAATCTTTTTGGTTCAGCTAAGAGCACAAGGTTATAAAACTCAAGCGTCGTAGCTGAGATTTTATCTTCTAGAAGTTCAACTACGACTAAGCCTACTCTAATGGCATTTCCAACTACTCAAGTAAACGCAGAGCTCAAGAGTTAGAAATGGACAAGGAATGATTCTTTGACATAAATACTTAAACAAACTTTCTTCCAACGCACATCTACTGTACTTTCAATGCAAACTGAAATAAAGATCATATAAGCAAAATATATAAAACAGAAATATGAGACATTATATCAGGGCAACAAAGTAGGCACAAGGCTTTATTTTCTCAAATCTCATGAACAAAGATTACACTTCTGGGACAGCAGGATTGTAGCAAAATAGGCTTACAACTTAGCAATCAACCAGAATACATTGACACAAGACACAAGAACTTAACAATAACTTGCAGCTAAAAGAAGCATACAAGCTTTCCCTGACACTAAGTGAACTAGAATTGAACAACTTGCAAGAAAAGTAGGCTCCGCAATTTGCTATCACAATAATCGTTAAAGAAAAATGGGCAAGGCTGCCCTTATTTATACACAAGTAGAGGAGTAGGGAACCCTAAAATCTCCTTGCTTTTACAGCTAAGACTTGCCAACATGCAAGCTTTATTTCAAAAACTAAAACAAGATAAGCATCTAACAACCTATGAAAGCATAAAAACAAGGAAAGTGCCAACTATAACAACTTGATTCTTTTCTCTTTCAAAGAGTGGATAAGAATGAGACAAGAACAGAAAGAAAGCTTGGAGAAAGCTTCAAGTTCACTGCTGCTTTAAATCTCAACCACATCTGCCAAAAAGCTAGAAATTGCCTCTCTATTAGGAGCGTTGATACTATCTATAGCCATATTCCGCTTTTCTAGGATTTCTTCACCTTCTGCAATTGAACTTAAAGAATCTTTGACCTCTTTAGTTGCTTTATGAGTTCTATTCTTGAAAAACATCGCTGCCCCAAAAGATGACTCACTAATTGATAACTTGGTGGCTTTGCAACTTTATGTTTTTGACACTTCTCTTGATTTCCAATGAAAGAGTATTGTACAACTCTTTTCCAACACTTGTCCTTTTGCTCTTACCACACCCTTTCACATTCTTCAAATGAGATGATGATGTTTTTTGTTCATGGTGGTATTGAAAATGCACTTCTCAACATCGTTCATTCATATAATCATGATACAATACTTGTTTGGCTCTGAATTCCATAGGAGAATACTGTATGCTGAAAAACTTGAAGTTTGACTGTAAACTTGACTATGCTCGGACAAGTTCTACACAAAAGCTAAATTTAGCTTGCTGATTTTTCTTCTTCAAACGGACAGATTTTTCAAAATTAATCTAAGATATGGGTTTTGTAGAGCATCTCGTTACAAGAAGACCTAGATCGTTAGTTTTTGAAAATTGTTGATGGCTGGTTGAAAAAGCAGAAACCCTAATTTTTTAAAAAAAATTTGAAAAAGCTGAGAGCTGGATTTTGTGCAGAATCACATTTTGTATGAAACCAATTGATCAGATTTTGAAAATATTGAAGATTTCTTGGACATGTGAGAAAAAAGCAGTTTCTTGAAAGTTGAAAAATTCTTCAAAGTTGTACAGAATTGAAAACTAAGCTGACCCAGATTGTTGAAATTGGAAAATATGGACCTCCTTCTTCTGAAAATTGATGCCTTGGAGAAATAATGTGTGAAAAAGTGAGCCCCTTTGTGTGCTGATCCACAAAATATGAAGAACTTTGAAAAAGCACCAGGTTTTGGCCCTCGAATGTTGAAATGAATAAAATTATATGTCTCCTCCTCTGAACTCCAACCTGCAAAAAGTGAATAATGAATGCAAAGGCCTTTATAAATAGGTTTTGAGGATATAAAAATGCTTTATTCTCCAGCTTTAAATCTTTGAATCCAATACTAAGCGAGGCTCGTCGAATGTAGACACTTTTCCAAATGATGAATGATGACAATTTGAGAATTTTTCTAAGGCATTGAGCCTTGGGCGCCCTTCTTGACTAGAAGCGCTTTTCCTTGACAGACTTAGCCGAAATTTCATCATTTTCAACTTTTGCTTGTTTTTTAACCTCAATTTGATCCTTGATTTTGGCCACCAGATTGATCCCGTGAACTGGCTGAACAATCCATCGCGAAGCCTAGCTGAATTGGAGAAGGTTGTTCTGGAGACGATGTTTGATAAAAACTTCATTTTGACCTCCAAAATCATGGGCGCCCCTGGCTACCTGGGGCGCCCATGGCTTCCAATGAACCATTTTTTGATAATCTTCAATTTTTTGCTTGGTTTTTGATCTTCTGATGAATTCTCGTTTCTGGATGATCAGGGCGTCCAATGAATTAATGGCTAGACTCGTTGGATAGCCTAATGAATTCTGAAGGGGTCTCCTAGGAGTGATATTTTCTAAAAACTGATTTTAGGGCCTCAAAAGCTTGGGCGCCCTTGGCTACCTGGGGCGCCCAACTCTTCCAGACTTAGAATTTTCTTGAGATTTTCATTTTGCACAATTTTATCCCTCCGCTTTGTCTTCGATATTTGATGACTGCCAACTCTGATGGATTTTTCGGTGAGTGTGTTGGAAAGCTAGTTCAATTCTGAAGAAAACATTCTGGAGGTGCCAACCCTTGGGCGCCTATCTCCTCCTAGGGCGCCCAAGGTCTCCAGCCTTAGCCATTTTTGGCTCTTTTTCAGCCTTCAAACTTGAAATCTCATGTTGTGACCTCCATTCGATCTGAATTTTCCGGCATTTGACAAGTCTGATGATTAGGCCAAGACATTCACTGGCAAAATTTTGAAAAGATTGACTGATCTGGAAAACCCTAATTGTTGGATTTGAGCCTCCAAAACCCTAATTCTAGACTTGAGCAGACCCAGATCTGGCATCCATTGTAGACTTGGTCGCTCTGAGCAGACCCAAATTGTCAAATTTTGAAAATTTCGAGTTTTTGACCCTCATGCAAGACATGCAAATTCCCAATTTTGACCTTTTGACAGTTTTTAACAAGACTTTTGACCATTTCTTCAAAATGCCTAAGTGTAGCAAAATTTTTAATTTGGGGTACAACATTTGGCTCTATCTGGGGACCATGTCGGATACTTACGGCATAGGAGAACCAAGGAATCTTTGTATTTTTAAGCATAGACCAGTGTCTTATCAGTTGGGCATCGGAGTCAGCAACACTTTCTAATCACCTATTGCAAGACTTTCCCTAAAAATCACCTAAAACATGACAAAACTATTACAGAAAGGGGAAACACAACATACCGATCACATCACAAAAAGGGGAAACACATCACGAAAATTGGAAGGAAAAGTTATTTACAGAAAGTTTACTCCACCACCGAAGGGATGAAGTGCTTCAGGTACTGCCCGCTATGTGGTAACGAGAGGAGACTTCCATCTAAGTGTGAGGGAATATAAGTGTTCTCCCCTGCGAGCTCGTGAATCTTGAATGGCCCTAGCTGCATGGAATCAAATTTGTTGTGCATTCCCTTGGGCTCATCTCTCTTATCCCACAGCAGGACTTGATCTCCAACCTCGAAATATCGCTGGCGAGCTTTCTTATCAAAGATTTTCTTCACCCGCTCCTGATGCTGAGTGATTTTGTCTACAACCTCCACCCTTTCTTCTTGAAGCTTTGTCAGGTACAGGATACATTTCTCAATTGGATTTGAGGACAAAAATCCTCTTGGATTTCCATTTGGAGGTGAGAACAAAAACCCTCACTCTCTAACATTGGAAATTCCACATTAGAGTTGCCTGGTTTGCTGATTTGGAGTTTTGATGCATAGCAATTATATTTGCATGCAAATTATACGACTAGCATTTGGAGAGTCTCATTATTGGATTTTCAAAACTTATTGCAGCTGTTCATCACTATTTTCAACTAGATCTAGAGCACCATTGTGTGTAGGAGATGATCATATCATTCCAAGCTATTTTCCAGCTCATGTTCACTGATATAGCAGTCGTTTTTGCACATTAATTGTTGATATTTTGTCATGTCCCCGAATTGGAGGTATAGTGATTTAATTAAATTATTTAATTAAGTTGTCCAAATTATTGATATTTCATGAGGATAGCTTAATTGATGATTTAATTAAATCAAGAGGTGTTATTAAATTAATTATTTATTAAGTTATTCCAAAAAATAAAATATCAAAAGGGATGACTTATTATTTAATTAATTTAATAATAAAAATTGACTTAAGTGACTCAATAATAAAATAATAAAATAATAAAGTCACTTAAGGAATAAACAGGAATCTTCTAGAAGCCTCTTGGTGATGAGGTTGAAAAAGTATAAAAAGAGGCTTTGGCTATGCATTTGGGCATCAAGAGTTGAATACACTTCTTCTACTACACTATTGAAGCTGAATGTTTGGCTTATTGATTTCCAGTCTTCATTTGTGAAAGATCAAACCTAGCTGGTTAAGTGCCAATTTCGGTTGTGAAACACCAACCCTAGTTGGAATTGTGGAGGAGTTACTTCAGACTTCTCACTTTGGACTTTACTGGCAAAATTAGTGGTCTTTGGGCAATTTTGGAGAAAATGATTTCGAGCTGCATTAAAGATTATTTTCAGAATCTTTGGCATCATTTGGAAAATACGATTTAGAGAGGCATTTTCAGATTTTGAGGAAATAATCTCAGTTAAGGAGAATCGATTTCACTATCAAGGACGACATATTTGGAGGAGACGATTTTGGTTAGAGAGGTGCGATTTCAGTCCAGAAGAATTCGTGGCTTCTTGGAGAGTACTGGCGCTGTTTCAAGGAAGGACGATTTGTTGAACAAAAATCAGATAAAAATCTTTTGAGGATCCAAGCTCATTTGCAGGTTTCTCCACTGTCTTGGCGTCTTTCTCCAACCTCAAAGAAGGCAGATTCAGGGTAGTTCGATGGGCATATGCATCTCTGAAGTCTCCAATCTGTAGCATTAAAAGTCAGGTTCTTCTATAGTATTACATTGCATTTCTAGAATCAGTTTGTCATCATTGTATTGCTGTATCTATAACAGCACTGTAGTTGCATTAGCTCATGGTAGTTCAAGTTCATATCAGCAATAAAGTTTGGGCAGTTTATGAAAGTTTATTGTAAATCAGTCATAGACATTGGAATCATTTCATTTTGCACATGTAATGCTGTACACAGCTGGTTATGCACTTAGTTTCATATGAGAAGTGAATGTAAAGTTTCATATGAGAATTGAATGTAAGTTGCATCTTGTAAGCACTCTTATCATTGCAATAAAGTATAGGAGAGATAAGGAGTTTGTATGCAATCTATTTGTCAAAATATCTTTCATATATCACATGTATATCATTGAATTAGTTTTCATGCCAAGTGTTTGTGAAAATGATCCTTGGCTGTAGCTATGCATTTTACATCAGAATTTCATGTTTATGCATTTAAAAAGAACAAAATCATATTGCACATCATCTTAGGGCATTGGTAGATGTTTAGAATCCTTTGGGAAGCAATTATATTGCATTTGTATTCATCAAAAGCATTTCAAATACATTCTGAAGTCAATTACCAGCAAGTTCAAGGTTGCAAGCAAAGTGCTTGTCAAAATTCCAAAGGCAGAAAATCAATGTTTTTGGATCAGTTTTGGCACGGCACTTTACATATTCACACCATAATTTAGAGTGCCTACCCTAGGACCGAGCCATTTCTCATTTGGAGGATTTGGAGGTGTCATACTACCTCATTTATTGCTGATATCATCCCTTTTTGAGGGCAATATGCAGTTTTGAGGGTTTGGGCACTCAATACATGCTGATTCAGTTTTCCATGAGCCTATAGAGGCTGTCGTATCACTTGCAAAGGAGGGAAAACAGCGAATTCCCTTTATATATTCTGTAACCTTGCACAATAGGTCACCCCAATCTGCCAAAAAGGGATGAGAATTCATTTGTGGAGATATGCTGATTATTATCAATTTATTTGGGATTTGTTGGAGCTCTTCAGAGTATAAAACCCTAGGTGGGAATTCCTATGGGTATCTAGTTTTGGTGGTGAAAGATTCCACCCTAGTTGGATTCAAGTGGATTCATCCAGGATTTGCAGTTGCACGATAACGCAGTTGTTCCAAATTTGTGAGTCTCCTGCGGAGACAAATTTGGGAAATAACAATAATCTTTTGGTTGGTATTTGGGGATTTGAGTTAACCTTCAAATTGCAATATTAAAATGGGAGAACATATTGCTGATTGGATATAATGGCTATGCTGGTTGGTTCGATTGGCATTCATAATACATGAAGTCTGGTTGAGTCGTGGGACTATATCTAAACCTATATTGACATCGCCACCTTGAAAGGAGTCAACAAAGTGGGTGTCGTGGTCTTATATACTGCTGCGCGGGGGATATTGTTTGTGTAAGGGAGTCGTTTCAGTCTTTGGCTTGAACGTGAGCAATACTAGAGGTTGTGGGTATTTTGAGGGGAATCGTAGGTTTCAATAAAGCCCCTCGCCATTTAATATTTCTGCTATTAATTGCTGTGAATGGGCCGTAATGGTTGTTGGGCGTGATTTCTAAAGTTACTCAACTGCATATACTTAGCGCCTTCCTGTTCATTAAGTTGTGATAGTATCCAATGGGTCGTGGGATCTCCAAAAGGTGTCACCTCAATACAAGGAGTTTTCCTGTGTGTGATAACATCCAGGTCAGAGTATAAAGCTGTTACAGACTGTATTTACATAAAAGTTTAGTGTTGTTACAGTATGTATGAAAGCAATATCATTTGCTTATGATGTAAGAAATGTAATAGTCACCATTGTGAACAAAAATATTATTGTGGAAGGTTTTATATGCCACTTGATGCATGGAATATATATATATATATATAACTGAAATAGTGTGTTGCTCAGAATTGTATCTTTGCATTTAATGTATGTCATTTCAAACCACATATTTTCTATAGCAACTCAGCTCACTTAGCATGCAATTAGTTTGACAAAATGCCAATGTGTCAAACTAGAAAATCATGAAAATATTGTTCAAAACTAGTGGGGTTTTTACACCATAGAACACCCCCAAGAAGCTTGCAAGGGAAATACAAGGTCTAAACGCCTCCAAAATCAGACTGAACAGCAGAGAAGAGAGGCAGATTTCGCACAACACCCAATGCACCAAACCCTCCAAATGGTACGACCAGCGAGGGAGAACTGTTCCTAGAAAAATCAGTCCTTCCTCAAAAATTCTGCAACCTTGCACAATAGGTCAACCCAATCTGCCAAACAGGAATAAACGATACCCATAACAAGTTTTCCAATCCTCCAATCAGCATGAGCAAGTCAATGGTACAGCCTAGGGTTGGAAAGAAGCAACCAGCAACTGAAACTTCAATGAAATCACTCCAAAAACTCCAAAGCTCTACAAAGTTAATACTCACACCAAAATATGCATAACTAGAAAACATCATAAGAAGCCAAAACTGAAAGTAAACTGAAAGCCATCACCGATAAGCTCCAATGGTGATTATTGAATGCAATCACATCCAACCAGCTAGGGATTGTCTTCGAAATCCGAAACCAACAACCTAGAGAGTGTAAGAACACCCCCTATTATGTACTTTGCTCAACGAATTATGGCATTAATTTTTTTCAAATTTGAGACTACCACTATTCAAGCATTTCATCAAACAGTTTGCACACTTCAGTTCTGCACTTGTTTCTAGTTCAGATTTGTTGCTTCACAACTGATTATTTCATTGTCTCCAATTTAACGGTCTCCATTCATTTCATCATCAGGATTACATAAACATGTTTTGTGCATATAATAATATAATTCAGAAGTTTTCAATGACATCTATATATCAGAAAGAATCAGACCAAAACTTCCTTTACAAGCACTGTGACTAGAAGTAAATTGAACTGTTAATTCTGACCTGGTAATTGAGAAGAACTTCCATAGGAGTACAAAACCAGTATCCACAGACTGCTATTTATCACACATAAATATTCCATATCATTTTAGATTCCAAAATCTGAAGTACAACGCTAACCTGTAGCAACATTCCAACTCAAAGCAGCCAGAATATGGAAAAGTCCTTTGTTCGGTTATAATATGAAGGATTAATAACCATGCCCAATATTACTGAGATCTCCAACTTTTGTTTCTTTTCTGTAACATAGTCAAATAGTTTCTTGAATGGCTCATAACTCCATCGACTCTGCTAGAGATGATGTGGCGGGAATAAATCCAACTCTTAATAATATGACGCCTAGACGGTCATGTCCCTTAAAACCAATGGCCCATCCAAATAATCCTACATAGCCTTTAAACATAATGTTTTTCCTTCAATTCAACAGCCCTAGAGAAATTGGCTTACCGTGATTTTGCCTCCATGACTTCCTCTTCAATGATAGCTCCCGTGTATTGATGAATAAGCTACTCCCGACAATTTTTAAACCTCCACAATAGGTATCGACTAATATGAAGCCACACCAAAGATTGTTTTTCTCCAACTATTATGAAGTGGCACCAACTAGGATGGCAGATATTGACGCAACTATTCATATACTTACCACGTCACCACAAAACTACCAACGACAGCAAGATAATCAAGGATTTCCTGACATTTTCAAATAGCCTTCCATTCCTCACACGGAAGACATTAGTAATTGAACGGCTTCTAATAATGAATATTAAATGCACCTTTATTATTTCAATTCCCTGGGAATTGCTACTGTTCTAGATTGAAGATCGCAGCTTCAGGGTTGTCTTGTGTATACACATAAGCCTTACAAGAACAACTTTATTTGCGTCACTACTTTTCAAGGTTCACGTCATAGCATTGTAATGTTCCCATTTTAACCATACGCTCTTCTGTGTCTGATAGCCTATTTCCGGAAGCCCGTAGGCTAGTCAAAAGCTGAAATTAGTGTTTCCACTTTTCGAGGAGGTTTTGAAGGCTTGCATGCGAGATTTTCTGGTGCATGTCTGGTGGAGCTTTCTAGGTTTTTGGAGAGCTTCGGGATGTGGTAACATGCATGAAGAGATATTGACTTGCATTCTTGGTTGTTTCCTCGACAGTTTTGGAGGCTTGCATGTTGGTGTTTTGCAGTTTGGGTTTTGGATTCCTTCTGGGTTTTCAAAGAGCTTTGCGGTGATGTGACATGAAATTGAAGCAGAGGAATTTTCTGGACTTACTATTTTTAGTAAGTCACGACAGCTGCCCGATTTGTGCTCAAAATGAGTTTGGAACAACTTACTATTTTTAGCAGTATGCTATTTTTAGTAAGTACTATCTTTGGCAATGCTATTCTTAGCAGCAATTCAACAGTTCAATGCAATGGCTATTTCTAGCAGGTCAGCTTGAGCAGTTGGTCATTCCAGCATTCTTGGAGTTATTTTTGGCAAGTTAGAGCTTGTGTTGGGCGTTCTCTTATGGAGGTAAAATATTTAATACTTTGGTGAAATTTTGGCTAAGGCTTGGAGGACGATTTAATTGAAGAAATACTAAAGTCATATTTTGATATATTTCATTTGGATGCCTAACCTTGGAGGAGAGATATTTGAAGAATATAAGGTTTGGTTTTTATTAAAATCACTTAAGTCTACCTTGGACACCTTTTGGGAGATATAATTGCATTTTCATAAGGTTTTTCACTTAAGGGGAATTGGACGCCTACTTTAAAGATATATTTACTTTTTATAAAATAATTCTCCTCTCTTGCTTGGGACAACTTGGTCAAGGAGAGAACATGAAATTCAAATGCAATAAAATAAAAGGTAAATGGAGTTTCATTTGGACATCCCTTTTGGAGGGAAAAGTGATTTTGAACTTGAGGTGAAAAAAGGTTATAAATAAGAGTGTTGGGCTCTTCATTTGATCATCCATTATCTTTCATACTGAAATGTTGTTGAAATTGTTTCAGGCTTTGGCTTTGAGGAATGCATACCTCCTAGTTCCTTCCTTCCAGTCTTCGTGCTTGAGAGATAGTACCTAGCTGGATATGAGACTGCTTCTCATTCATAGATAGCAGATTGAGCATTATTGTTGAAGTTTTGATGTGTTTCTCTGTTTTACAGGTTGCTCGTTTTGAAGTGCTGAAAGTGATTTTTTTATCATAGCTCTGTGCACGAATTTTTGATGGTTCTGGGTATTGGCCCATTGTTTGAGTCTATCTAGGGTGCCCCATCTTGCAAAGTTTCGGATTTTATTTTGGAGCCTATGATTTTATCTTGTAGGTCGCCCTCTTGAAGGTTGTCTCTTTCCTGTCACTGCATTGGAAATTGTGTTAAATTTGTGGTTGGGTGTTTGATGTAGTTTGTTCACTTAGACTTGGTCACCATCATCTTAGCTTTCATTTGCAGCTGATTTCATGTTGTTTGGTAAAGTATTGAGTGAGTTATGAACATTTTAGTGAGTTTTCTAGTTGCTGGTGTGTGTTTTCAGTTTGCTGGTCTGATCTATCAGATTTGTTAGGAGTTGGAGTTTTGGCTTGATTTTCATGTTTGAGAGTCTTTTGGAGTTAGAGAGACATTCTATATCATTTGCAGCACTTGGACTTCTATAATACTTGGCTCTTGCAGGATTCTATTTCATATTGTAATGTTGATTTAGTAGTACCAATCAGCTCTTTAATATCTCTGCAAACTTCTATTGTATTCCCACTATTAATGGAAGAAGGTTGACCTCGCCGCCTTATTTACTTTCTTGTACAAGCTTTTCATTCGCACCATTGGTGGAAGAGACAAGCCTTGCCGTCTTTACTTTCACTACTGCCTATTGAACAAGCGGAAGGGGTCGGCAAGCCGCCCATTACTTTACTTTCCATGTACTTGCATTCTTCATCATGCTAATCGGCTGAGCCATCAAATCACTCTCGTTGAATAAGTGGTCGAATTGCATTGTACTTTTTTAGCATTTAAGTTTACAAGCTAACGATCCCCGACGCCATATGCTCACACCTCGCCCTTCATTGGGATCTTGTAGTGTACATTCTTGGTGTAGGGTTACATTTCCAGTGCTGGTTTTGGTTTTGCTAACACTAATGGGTGAAATTGTTGAAGTTGTTGTTGCAAAAATTTGAAAAATTTATAAGGGGGTCATTACAAGCATCAATGTCCCATTTATTTGCCACGGTGACTCATTAGACATGCCACGATATCTCTTTATTTTCCACGACAAATCTGTCAGTTTAAACTCAAATATTAAAAGATTCGAGTAATCTCCAGTTCAGTATTCAGCCCAGTTTAATAAATGATATCCAAGGGAGAATACCCGATGATATGATTTTTCACACTCCCGGCTTCTTGTCTTCTAAATGGGTGCAATTCTGTTCTTGAAGCCATCGACTCAAACATTAGTTAATTTTGAATATCTTTGTTTTTTCCCCTGATAAAACTCTTCACTCCGTAATGAGACTGATGTGAACACCCATATCAAAATTTGATGCTAACACCTTTAATTAACTTCCCCATAGCTTCCAAAAGTTAAGACAATCACAGCTAACTGTTCTGGTATCTTGCATCTCTCTGCAAACCTTTTCTAAGAGTTTCTATGTAATGTCCCCATTTTGCAAGCATCAGAGTTTGGTGGATTTAGCCTATTCCTGACCCTTGTAGGCTAATATGTCTAGATAGAGGGTCTCGTGTGGCAGTTACTTGGTGATTAGAGACATTACTCTTTAGCTGGATTCAGGTTTTGGCCTTTGCACATGCTATTTGACTCAAATTGGCACACTTACTATTTATAGTAAGTTACTATTTTGGGAGAGTCAAAGTTCCTATTAATAGAAAGACACCTGAGCAGAGCATATTGGTAGTGTCGACCTTGATTGGGCCTTTGCAGCTGTTTCTAGACTCAGTTTCACATACTTACTATTTATAGTAAGTCATTGTTCAGGGTTTCTATTTTTAGACGGGCATCCGATCACATGGAGAATAGGGAGAGTCGACTCCTGGCTCAAACGGCTTAGCAATCAGACAAGTACATCAAAAGATATTAAAGTTTAAGTGACTTAAGTGATTTATTTAATATTTTAATATTATTATAAAGTTATAAAGTAACTTTATAATAATAAAGTCACTTTAATATATTAAAGTGCGTTAAGTGAATAATTTAATGTGGGAATAAATCTTTTATCCCACATTGGCCAGGAAGGTGTTTGAGCTCTCCTAAGGAAAGAATAAAAAGAGAGGTAAGAGCTCATTCTCGGCATCCAGTTGATGAATATTATTTTGATTGATTTTTATTGTGGAGCCTAGGGCTTTCGCAGTTTTCTTCTTTGATCATAGGAAACGAAAACTTCCTATTGATAGCATAATTGAGGGAGTGAAATATCTCTTGAAGGGTTGCAAATTGAGGAAAGGATAATTCAGTCCTTTCATTTGTGCAAATTGGTGAAGTTTCAACAAGGGTTTCGAAGGTTAATCATTGCAAATCTGAAGTGTTGATGTGCTGCTATAGTACCCGTGAACAGTAATCCGCTACAGTGCTAGGTTATTATTATTCGCTGAGTTTTGTATGAGTTTCCAAGGGGTTGGCATGAGGTTTTAGAAGTGTTGGGAAGCCGTAGCTATTGGTCTTTAATCTGTTGTGAGTTTCCTGAGGCGTGTGGAGGTATATATGCCTTTTTTTCTAGGTGCTGTTGTGCATTGGCAGCTGCTGGGCGTAGGGGATTCTGAGCATTCCTTTGGTGCTGGGCATTTATCCTTGATGCTACAAGCATTAATCTGCTGCTGCAACGAATGTGGACCTCTGCTGTCAACTCATAATCATATTTGGAGACTATAACGGGTATTTCTAGTAATTCTATGTGCACATGTATGTCTGATGTAAACTCAGAGATTGTTGTCATATATTTCAAAATACTGTTTATGTGTAAATCTGTTCATTATATTGCTCAGAATTGAGTATTCTTGTTACTGAAGTCTTTACTCAGCTATCAATGTTTGATCATCATCTTATGTCATGAAATCTATAGCTACATATATATTCAGAATTATTGTATGCCAAGAGTCTTGGCTCTTCATTTCTATATCAGCATGGTAATGAGATAACTTGAAATATGCTAACCAATTTTTTTGATAGTTTTACACAATACAAACCAGCACTAGCCAACTTGATTAGCGTTAGCATCAAAACTGAAATCCAAGCTTGAAAGAACTCAACGCCAAGAATGCACACTCAATCCCAAGGAAGGATAGGTGTTGTCATATGGCGGAGAAATTAAAGAACAATACTTGAAATGAAACAAACTCAACATCAAGAATGTGCACTCAAGATCCCACTGAGGGCGAGGTGCTAACATATGACGGAGTTATTAATTGAAAACTGAAATAAATAGGCGGTGAACCAGCCATGAGAATTTCCACGCTACCACTTGAACAGTGGGGGGAAAACATTACAATACAAAACTAATTCATCCGCTGCGGCGGGCATCCACTTATGAGTGGGAATTCGCCACTTTACAGTGGGTGACTAAAGAGAGATTAATTGTTCTTTCTCCACACTGGCGGTAAACCATCCAGGGGTTACAAATGTATGAAATTATAACAAGTAATTGCAGCAATAACAATGGTTGGATTAGTACTACTAAATCTCAACCTTACAATCAAGGAATCTGCAAATACAAGTATTACAATGATAGAGAATAATGCTAAGATGTAAAGAATGAATGCTTTACAATGTTTATCCCTCAAATGATGAAGTAAAGGCCAAAAATAGCAAACTAATGCAATCTGATATAAAAATCTGAGTTCTGGAAATTCTGATCAGCAAATAGAAAACACCATGAAATGCTCATAACTTCATCCATATACCTTCAAATTGACTGAAACCTTTTGCAAAGGCTCTCTAGGAGTATGGCGCCCAAGAACAAGTCATAAAACAGCATCAAATCCTCCTCATTTATTTAGCACGAATCCCAATGTGCTCTAAGAAGGTACGGCCTGGCTGGAAGGGCGATTTTGCTCTTAAAAATCAGGTTCTTTGAATTTAGATCTCATCTTCTATGAGAAGGGTCGCCCAATGTCAACAATCACATAGCACGAATGCCCAGAATGAAATAAAATTTACTCACAAAGCTGTATACAAAATTCACTTTCAGCTGTAGATGAACCAGCAACTCAAAAATGATAATAAACTCCAAAATTCTTCAACAATAGGCTCAATCTGCTAGTCTGGATGAGAAGCAGCAATAAAACCAATTAGGTGTTGTCTTTCAAACACGAAATTGATTGGAATCTAGGAGGTAAGCATCCCTCGAAGAAATAATCACAATGTCATTTCAACAGCATAACTTTAGCAATTAACAATGGATGATCAGCTCTTCAAACAGCAGCAATAAATAGGTTTCAATTGGCAAATGAAGCAACAAGAGACTCTTCAAATTCCAAGAAGTTGAATCACTTCAACTTCCAAAAGGGACGCCACTTTAAGCATTTCACTTTTTTTTGAAATATTAAAATATCATTCAACTTCCCTTTTAGGCATCCATTTCATAATGCAACAATAAAGCATTTATTAAATAATTAAATGCTCACTTGACCCCTTTATGTCCCCTTCTTTAAAACAACTTGAAGTCATCAAGCCTAGGCGTGGGGTACAACTTCAAGACATGAAAATTGACTAAGTCTGAAACTCAATCCAAGGAGATAACCAAATACAATGCCCAAGCTGCAACTGATGAATTGCTAAAAATAGCAAACTGACAAATGCCAAACTGAACCAAGTTGATGATGATGCTTCTGCCAAAAATGAACTTACTAAAAATAGTAAATGCCAAAAATAGTAAGTTAACTTCAAAACCATCAAAAAGCCAAACTGAACACTGAACTGCAAAGGATTGAATTGCTGTTAGATAGATACTGCCAAAAGATAGACTTGCTAAAAATAGCAAACTGCTATAAATAGTAAGTCTGCACAACAACCTCTGAACACCAACTAAGCAGTATCTGAAAGAGGAAACCCTAGTTTTCTACTTTAGCTTAGCCTACGGATTTCCGGAAATAGGCTAAATCCAAAAGAAGAGTGTATGGCCAAAATGGGGACATTACATAACTTTATTGTATTTGCACAAGAGAGATAATCAGATTTGAGTATATATATTGCATTGGCAAACTTGGTATAATCATATTGGAATTGTTGCTTCATTATAAAGCACTTCTATTCTTTGCAACTGGTATATGTTTATTGGCATTTCTTGCATTTCTTGGCACTATATTATTTCATTAAGACAAGACGAACAAAACTCGGAAGTGCAAACATATAACCCACAGGCAGAAAAAATTGAGTTAGCAGTTGTCCACCTGAGGTGGTACCTTACATTCTATTCTTCATAAGTTATGATGTATTGCTCTAAGAAGCTGTTATGGTTCCCTCTTCAAGGAACAACCCCTTGGTTTTGCTTCTTAATCTTATTTTCACGAATTAACAAACTCCCAAACCAAATACCAATTCAATAACAAACAATTTCTGAAAATATTAACTCTATGACTCCTCACACAAATAATCCTACAAATCTAAGATGTATGGCTGTATATAACAATTCACTCTATTGAAACTCTCCAATACCTACTACTAACATAAATTTGTCTTGATACGAGACAAAACAAATTTTGAAACTCAAACGATTAAGCACAATTACGAAACCTGAATGACTTCGCCCATAAGAGAATTAGGTTTTCATCCAATTCAGAGAACATGAAGTTTTTCGTCCTCAAGCTACGAGAAAGCCAAGCTTTCCAAAACCAAAAAATATCCCAACCTCCCCTGCAATGCTCTAGCAATCTCTTTTATTCTTTTCCCTCACGTAATTGCTCCAATCTACTTGAATTCTCCTTTATTCTCATTTTCACTTTTAATTTTATCTTTTGAGAACTCATCAAAAAGTAACTTAATTAATCTAATTTAACTTGTCTAATATTTAAGTTACTTTTGAACTATTAATTTAAGTTGTCCTTTTTATTTTGACATCTTTTCGACAACTTAAATTAATTATTCAATTTCATGCTGACATAAAAAACTGGGACATTACAGTCCACCCTTCTCAAATATTGCTTGTCCTCAAGAAACGTCAGCACAACCACCAGGCCACCCGAAACCAGCAGTGATTCCAGGATCCCAAATCAGTCTTTGAAATAATCCATCAAGCTGTCGTTGCACCACTCTGATAAAAACCATCAACTCCTCATACCAAATCCAAACGGCTACAATCAACAAAGTAAGATCAAAAGATACATGGACCAGCCAATTGAAAGAATTGCCATAACCACTACTTAACATCATGAGAATACAAAAAATTTGAATCATATCTGAAAATTCTTCTATACTTTGTTGCCATGTAATCATCAAATTCTGAAATTTAATCAACTCATCAGCCAAAATAGAATCATATCTAATTGTAGACTCCTCCCCAATGATAGAAATATCCTCAACATTCAATTTCCAAGTGTCATAGTGACAAACATGTGCACACCAATCCAAACAATCCGCTGTTAACACCAATGCAAAGTTTGAGAATTTTATGATCAGCACCATAGAACAACCATTAAACATGAATGTGTAGGTGTAGGAGACCAAAGAATCAAATCTGAACACTCCTTCCCAATTTGGTGCACATTGTTATGCATTTTCATGAGGTGGAGAATAGTATACTCATTATGAAGAATCATGTCTCGTGAGTGACTTGGACCCATAAACATTATCTCATCCCTTTCATCGGTATCATCCCATATCTCATGCAAATCTGTTGTATCATGGCTGCAACTTGCACCTTCATTTGAAAATTGATCCCCAAAATTCAAGAATTTAGATTCTTGATGTGTATTCCAATCTTTTTCAGCATACTAAATCTCTCTAATATGGAAAGTTCTACGATCATTACACATTGTTTCACATCTGTGAAGTTTCTCAATCCCTTCAACCAATTTATTAGTCTCCATTATCCTTGTTTCACTTTCTTGATCCTTGGATGTGGCTGCGATAGGAATAGAATTTTTTGTTTTGTATAATGAAAAGTGAGCCATACTTAACTGCAAACATAGATCATCCTCTTTTTCCTTGTCTTCAGCATACTTGAACGCAAGATCCCTGTCCATCAGCAATTGCAAGTAATATGATTTCATCATTTCCTATGCTTCTCTAATAGTGTGCAATTGATTAAGAATGACTTCACTTGCAACTCCTTTTTTCCTATCCTCAATTTGAGCTTCCCAAATGAGTTCTTCAACATATTTGTGAGTATCATCAGCCCTTGTTAACACTTGCACCACTTTCTCGTTTGTAAACACAAGCTGGTCTTTCAAGTCTAGCAATGCAAGAGGTCTTTGATCAAGTTCATTAAGGTGACTTGGGCTGCCACACACTACTTTTTCTGATTTGCTTTTGTTTGAAGGCACCATATCATCATTAAATTCAATTTTTTCATTAGATGGTGTCATGCAATCCTCAAACAAAGAAGATGGGACAGCGTTATGATCAAACACATTATTCTCAAAAATATGTCTCCTTCCCACAAGACTTATCAAGTTCAATCTCTATATCACCGACATAAAGATTTTTGCATACCTCACTTGCAGAAGCAACATGTGGTTCTGCTTCCTGAATGTCCATGGCATTACCCTGCTAGAAGAAAACATTGTGAAAATCATTTACATCCTCATTCTCTGATTTGGTGAACTTCAAATCAGCAAATTGCTCTTTCTCAACATTATCAAGAAGATCAATATATTCCGTTTCACTGTTGGAAACACTTGAAGAACTAACTCCTTCAAACTTTGTAACCTCCAAAACATTAGAAACATTTTCAGCCACTTATATCTCTTTTCCAGCCTCTTCTTTTGTGATTGTCTTTCCTTCTTCAAACCTATTCACCTTTTCATCTATGCATTGGTGGTTAGGCTCCCGAATTTCTCTACATGTGAAACAATGATTTTGTCTCCTAAGCTCATTCCTGCTGATTTCTTTTTTCTCCGTATTGTAAGGTTCTTTTCCTTTAGTCTTTGCTCTCTCCTTATCTACAATGAGAGAATCAACGGTAGTTACATGCGTGACAAGGCAATCATTTTGGTTATGAAATCTACCACCCCTGTGTGGTCTATGCTTCCACCTGAGATCCCTGTAGTCATGAAAAGATATTTCGCTCCGAAAATCAACACTTGATTTTTTCCAATCTTGTAAAATTTGATCCTCAAATTCTTGTTGTGTAAGATCATTATCAATTTGAAGGTTATTCCTTGGAGGAAATTTAAGTGATAGGGATTTAGAGTTGATTGTCACAGCTCTAGAACTCTGTTTTGAACCCCTGTAGTCTATAGAATCATTACTATTTCTATAATTTCTTTCTTGCCCATTGTTCCCATCAACACATTGGGTCATCAAAGCACTCAATCAAGCTAAATCCTGCTGTAATTCCCTCTGACCTCTAGCAAAATCATTTAAAATCTCTCTTGTGTTTGTTTCTTGTAGTCTCTATATTCTCTATCACCCATCACAACTTCCATACTTCAACACCTGTAAACTGAGCAAGCAAGTAACTAGAAAATCACAAACTGATCAGAAATTTTTCGCTATGAACCTTTCGTGCTTGAACCCACCGGATGGCAGAATCTATGGCTCTGATACCAATAAGGCCCAACCATTACACCAAAAGACCGGCTTGGTAGTGAGGGGGGCTACCCAGGGTGTTAAGGGTGGCAACCAGGGAGGATCTTTCACCACCGAAGCCACCACCGAAGCCACCACCGGAGAATCTGGGGCCTTACACAAACCCAACAGACACGTGGCCGTCGGGGCACATCACTCGCACACAGGGACATTACAGTCTAAGGCCCAACCACTACACCAAAAGACCGGCCTGATAGTGAGGGTGGCTACCCAGGGTGTTAAGGGTGACAACTAGGGAGGATCTTTCACCATCAAAGCCACCACCGAAGAATTTGACGCCTTATGCAAACCCAACAGACACATGGTCGCCGGGGCACATCACCCGCACACAAGGACATTACAGCCCACCACGCTCCACGGATCTCAACCTCGAAACCTTGGCTTTGATACAACTAAGGCCCAACCACTACACCAAAAGACCAGCTTGGTAGTGAGGGGGGCTACCCAGGGTGTTAAGGGTGGCAACCAGGGAGGATCTTTCACCACCGAAGCCACCACCGGAGAATCTGGGGCCTTACGCAAAACCAACGAACACGTGGTTGTCGGGGCACATCACCCGCACACAGGGACATTACAAAGAGGGTTTTAGGCCTCTGAAGATTTAGGAAAGAACTCTCAGGTTCCATTCGGCAGCATAACATTATCATTTTCAGCATGACCAAATGAGCTACCCCATGCCTCCTTTTATAGCTTTTTCCCTACTATTTTGAAATAGTGCTTTTTGCTTTTTTGCTACTTTTTTGAAAAAGCGTTTTTTGTTTTACACTACTTTTTCAAAATAACTTTTGTTTTATTTTCCATTGCTTTTTCGAAAAAAACATGTTTTTTTTTTTTCCCAAAAAAGCACTTTGCTTCTTTTCTTTTTTAGAAAATAACTTTAAGTTACCAAGTCTAGGCATTGGGCACAAGGGGGGGTCAAAATGAACCTTTTTAACTTTAAAACATAAGTCATAAAAATCATCTTTTGAAGACTTGAGTGAATAATATGCCAAAACATTAGAACTCACCAAACTGCAAGTGTCAAGCACTACCCAAACTGGAAACCTTGCACTACACTTTTGCCAAAACCGATTACCCAAAATAGCACTTACTAAAAATAGCAAGTTACTAAAAATAGAAAGCATGTCCACACTCAAAACTAGCCCAAACTGAGATGCCCTGAAACTTACTAAAAATAGTAAGTGCCAAAAATAGACATTGCTAAAAATAGCAATACTACCCACCAAGGTGTAATGTCCCCTTATTAGAGACATGAAATGCACAAATTAAATTTTTGATTTTAAAGATTGTTTGATAAAGATCAATGAAGGATTGCTGGGATACGATAATTGAAGTGCATTATTATCAACTAGTGCATAAGTTCTTTTTAAATCAACATATGAGATGAGTGCATTAGATAATTTAACATCAACATATACACAAGATATAAATTTCATAAGTACACACTTAACATAGTTTATCGTACTCACTACGCTCTACCGGGATAGATCCTTGCCATTATCTCTCTTCCCTAGACCCCATTGGAGGAGGGACGCCTTACAGTGCTAAGGGCCATGACCAATCTCCAGGTGGATTCCCTGAGGGTTATAACCGTCTTGGGACATCCAACATGGGATCGAACTTACCAGCCTTTCCCCCCCACAACCATCCTCTCCTCGGTGAGCGTTAGCGAAAGAGATTGTTTGGCTTTAAATCTATCCTCGCAGCAAGCCGTAATGACTTACGAAGAATGCAATAATTGTTGTAAGCAACATTATTGCTTATCGATATTTATTATTCCCAGTTGCATTTCCGGGTTCCCAATACCTATCAAGCAACGCACTACCTGTAGCATTTGTTCTAACTACAATTATGATTAATTTATCTATTTTTAAATAATTTTTTCTGCCTTTTACTAAAGTGGTTTGATTGCATCCAGAGAACCATGTTCTATAAGCATGATAACAATATTAATCTGAAACCAAATCTGCAGTAATCGAATGTCAGGTATGAGCAACATACTTACCTGAGTTTAACGCGTCTCCTGTACCCGATCAGGCTTCTTTAATTCCCAAGATCCTTCTCTGCTTCACATGTTTCTTAGAGTAGGACGTAATAAAGGATTTGGTTCATGATATATTATTCTATCCACATTTTATCCACTTCTTCTTTATTCCATACATCTGCTGATCTGCCTATTGTAATTCTACTCCATAGATCTCCCAATATATATTATAGGGGAAACAACAATAATAACACATATATTCATCTTACTCAATAAATTCTGAATATACTAAACTAGAGGCAAATAATAACAAATGCATCTTAAACTATAAATTCTGATCATACTATAAATAACAATAGATATATCTATTGTTCTATTCTATAGATTCTATTTTACCCTTTAGTAGATCACAGCCCATAAAAGCTGTCTTCCACCCAAATGTATTGCCACCTCTGTTTTGTTCTTTATTTATATTTCTGATTTCTCATATATCCTCCTTTCCAGCACAATGATGTTTTCTTCCATTTTATCTAGCATTTGAAGATGTTACCCTTTTTTTTAATAATTTGATTCTATTCTCCTCCAACCACCGTATCATTTCATTCATAAGACATTATTGCCTTATATGAATCAGTTATCACCTTTAAGATATATTTATATATTAAATATTTATCAAGCTATATTTTAATTATGTATTGCACATACACCACACCGTTTTTACTCCTGATTTATATCTGTCTTGTCTTGATCGCTGGTCTGTGTTTTAGTTCTGCTGATCTTTATTTACCCAATATCTGATTTGTATTTCCTGACTTCCCTTCCCTCCTAATACTTACATTGCTTACCTTTAAACCTATCAACGGAGGTGCCTCTTTGAGAGGAAGGGACACACCATAAACTAATCGTTACTTTTTATGATAGTTTGTTTTCTTAATAACAAACTGCACTATTATCCTTATCGCATCACTTCATAAACTTTGCGAATGAGACAATTTTTGTCTTATATGGATGAGACTTGTCTCATTTACTAAATCGCTTCTCTTTATAAAGGAATCATCCTATAATATTTCTTAAAATATATTTATATTATAATATCTTATATTTATTTTATATATTAATATATCTTGCTAATATATTATATTTTAATTATTTATATAATAATATTATTTAATATTATTTATTAAACAATATATATTAATAATATTATATATCTCTATCATTCAAACTAAACATCACATTATGATGTTTAAAACTTTAATTTAAACAATGCCTAAATATGGGGACATCACACAAGGATCTTAGAAAACCCAGAAAACACTCTGGCAATGAACTGCATATACTCTTTGAAAGTGCTAGCAAGAATCCTCCAAGAATCTTGGAATCCCCTAAACTCCTTCGTTTAGCCTATGGGACTCTAGAAATAGGCCAATGGTCACTAATACGCTTAGGACTAAAAAGGGGACATTACAGTCCTCCCTTCCCAAAGATTGCTTGTCCTCAAGCAATGCCATCACAACCCCAAAAACAACAGACTGATCCAAATTGAAACCAAGTAATATCCCAAGGTCCCACATCAGCCTAAGAGATTATTTGTAGCTCCATCTACTCAAAGCATTGTCCTGTTGGGCACCTGTGCAAGAGACCTCCTGAAAAAACTACTGGTAAGAAGAGCAAGCAAATATTGCAAACTCTCGGTCAACTCTTCAGAGAATCTCCACAATCATGAACTCGTGGCACCATACAAGTGAATCCGAGAAAGTTAATGCCAACATTCTCAATTTTATCTTCCTACACTCCAACACCATGGTTATAGTTGGAAAATACCCTGCTGATCAAAACCTAGTGCAAGTAAATAAATTAAAATAACAACTGATTGGTGCATGTACACTTCTCCAACACGGATCCTGGTTGCTTAAACTTGGCATCCCCTTCATTTGAAGCCATAAGTCAATACTACTAAGGGGCTGAAAGGATTGAAAACGTGTATACTTGTAGCTTTCTAAGTCTGAAATGGTTAATTCGTGTTCTGATTTTTGAAAAATCAGCACCCAAGAATAAGAGCAGCTGCTGCAAAACAGAAAACCCTTAGCCAAAATGGCATCTCTGAACGTGCTTTTGGCTGGAAATGTCCTCTCAAGTGTCACCAACTCAATAATGTACCAAACTTTGTTCAAGATCTCTCTCCTATCCACTTGTATGAACACAAATGGACTCATAAGATGATTGAAAAGAAAGATGACAGCAGCTTTTCTGTCACTCCTTTGATCTAGAACCTCCCACAGTATGCTTCTTCCATCATCTTTGATTCCCATCAATCCATGCCTACGATCTCAGACAAGGAAAATCTCCTCTAAAGTGACTCTACTCTGTTGGGGCTGCACACAAATCATCAGCTTGTGAGTCAAATCAGAAGAAAATTTGATAACATTTGAAGTCTCCACACAAGGGCTCACCATTCCATCACCACTTAAATCAACGTAGAGCCCTTCTCTTTGCAATGAATCCACAAGGCCAACCCCCATACCACAATGGTCCAATCCAACATAAACCATCAAAGAAAACAAACCACTAACGATCTTGGGTGGTCTGATAAGCAAATCAACTAGTACCACCTCGGAACTAAACACCAGACTTGGATCCCATATCTTATAATTGCCATCACTTGTGCTATCATGTCACGTCTCATACATTGACTTATTTTGACCATTGACTTATTTTGATCATGACTTATTTTGACCATTGACTTATTTTGATCGTGACTTATTTTGACCATTTGACTTAGTTTGACCATGACTTATTTAGATAATGTTTAATCATGACCTTATGAGATTTAATATACGAAGTATGATATGTGTTAAGAGCAATGCTTTAATATAATTGTTTCTTTCAAGAATAATGAATGCATTCATATAAATGTTGAGTTAATTATTGTTCCTACAATGGTTACTAATACTCTTTTGTTTTGCATGCCTGAGTGCATCTGAATGGCAGGTGATCGAAGGCCAAGGAGATCGAAGGCCAAGAGTGTGATTGAGGAAAAGGAGGTTAGCTTCTCGACAGGGTAGAAGAGGAGAAAACTCTTGGTTATGCACACACCACTTACATCATGTAGCTGCATTAGATCATGTTCGTTTTTACAATGTGATTGCGTGAAATGATTAGCATAGCGAATTTGAAATATGGTTAAATTAGATCATGAAATTATATGGCTTATTCTATTTCCTTATTTCTCATTATAAATTTGAGCAAAAAGGGTTAAATCTATATTTTGATTAAAAGAAATGTATTTAAAAAATTAAAACAAATTAAATAAAAGAATAAACATAAAATAAATCTGTTTTTGCATAAATGAATTTTATGTTAATAATTGCATAAAAGGGATATAAATAAATCTGTTTTGGGATATATGGTCAATTTTCTTCCAAAAGAATTAAGAATGAACAGCCCGAGAGAGCATTGGGCTCTGGAAAATTCTGTCTCAAAACCAACAAATTGTTGGGCATGTGGCAATCCTTGCAAAAACTGCTGTCAACTGGAAATGCATGCATGATCCTCGAAAAAGAGGAGGAGGCTTTAAGAAAGAAAAAAGACTTGGATTGTGAACATCGCAGAGCTCTGGAACAGAGGAAATTAAAAAAAAGAGGTACTGTGGAACATCTGCAAATAGATCCAAAATCTTGCCAGGTTCTCTTCATTATGCCTTCTTTTATCTTTATTTTTTTAAGAACTGCAGTAAGGAATTGAATTATTTCCTGTTTTAGAGTGCAAACAACTGGGAATTCCTTTCCAATTTCGTTTTGAAATCTGGGTAACAGCTCACTATTCTGTGTTGCAATTATAAGATATATTTTCCTTCTTCAGGAATAGGGTTTTCGTTCTGTGGCAAGTCTGTATTCTTTTCTCAAGTGCAATTACATGTCTCCATATCTGTTGTTTAAAAATTCTGTCATCTAAATGAAAACCAAAATGTCTTGAGGTAAACCCGAATGCAGATTATACTGAGCGAATGTCTTTGTCTTCCTTTGTTTTTTTCTTTTCTCTTGAAGTTTGAATTGCTTTGGGGATTATTCCCCTGCCCTCCCCATGGGAAGGACGTGGACTGTGGAGGCTCGCGCCCTCCACAGGCCGCGGCCTGTGGAGGGCACGAGCCCTCACAGCCCGCCCCCTCCCCATGGGAGGGGCAAGGGCTTTTCCTGAGCCCTTTTGGTCGCTCAATGCCAGTAAGGAAACCATGTAAAATACCCTGTTAATTATGCACGGCCAGTAAATTCACAAATTTGAAAACCAGAATTTCTTACTTCGAATTTTATACAGCTGAACATGAATTTCTACACACACACACACACACACACACACATATATATATATATATATATATGTATGCATATACAAAATGACTGCACATACATACATACATATATATACATATATATGTATACCTATATATATATATATAAATAGATACCCATGCATTGTATGCCAAATACAAATTGAAACAGGAAACTCTTTCCCAGAAAAGTAGTATGAATTCTGTTTTATAAATATCTTGAATCTGAAGCAAGGACAGAAAAATCTTGAAAAGCCATGTAACAGAAAGTAGTATGAATTCTGTTCTTTGAATTGCTAAAACCTGAAAACAATAACAGAAGTGTTTGAGACACCATATAGACTGGAAAGTACCTTGAATATGTTAAAAATAATACAACATGAAATGTGTATGAAAGATTGTCTTCCAAACCTCATAATTTTTGAACAAAAATTGCATTGTATCAGTATATTATTTTACTCTGTACCCTGTAATGAAATAGGGAATTAAAACTGTCAGTCATAGAAATGCATATGGAAAACTGAAAACACTGTTCTTACTATCAAGTAGTGCACTGAAAATTATCAAGATATATATACATATATATATGTTCTTTATCCAAATTAAAAAAAGGGGACACTTACCAAAGGATAAATGGCATCTTACAACTGAAATATAAGGAATGTACTAAAAATTCACTTCTTTTAATTGATTAAAAGATGAAAGCCTGTTTGAAAATGTATTAAGTTTCTGTTAAGTATTATTTAACTGCACTATGGTAACTTCCGGGACAGGGTGCCGAAGGTGGGCAAACAGAGACGGTAGTATTACCTCTTCTAATTCTACCATTTATTATTATTTTGCTTGGCCAAGCACTGTACCATTGAAATAGATGGATTGTTTATTTTAAAAGCCTAGAAATTTATTTGAGTCTCTGCCACCTCCTGTTGCAAGAAATGTGTTTATTTCATGTTAGAAATGCATATAGGCATCAGGCACGCACCAAGAGTGCCCTCCTGTTTTACCGTTTCGGGTTGCTAGGCTCCTTTATGCAGGGCCGGGGATTCCTTCGAGTTAGGAAGGGACCCGGGGAAGTCATGGACTTCGTGGTTGGGCGGAAAAGGCGCCTGAATCACATTCTTGGCCCCAGCTCGCAAGAAGACCAAGGTGTCACGGCGGTTGGTGGATCCAAGATTATTTGCTATTGATGTACTTATGTATCATTCAGACTTGGCTTGTGAAGCCCGTTATTTATGTATATACATTTTGAAATTCTTGTAGAAACTTGAAATGGAAGTATATTTGAAAGTATTTAATGTATCATTGATTTTAAGAAGTTAAAGTTTTATATCTTAGCGTAGAAAAGATGTTCTATTAGAAGGATTGATTCCTCCAAGTGAAGAGGAATATATGTATATGAGAAAATCATTGAAATACTTATGCTTTGTTTCATTTACAATGATGATATTATTTTATGAAATGCAACTCAAATTCTCTTTATTTCATTTGGAAGAATTATGAGAAATGTTGACTTTTCGGAAACTTATTTATAATGGTTTGAATAAATTTAGAACACTTTTAATTTCCCTTAATGATGTGTTAAAAGGGTTTGAAAATTACTCTTAATTTTCGAGTGTTACATATCGAATTAGGAAGTGCTCCATCATCCAACTCAAAGAGTGGATTATCAAAGAATGATTTAGCATACATCTCGAATAGTGGGTTATCAACAAGATGAACACTATCTTCATCCTCTAGCTCATCTAATATTTCATTTTCAAGTTTTTTTGAAAAATGAACTAGATCAAAATCCTCCTGGATGCTATCAAGGTCTTCGATCACTTGTTTGATTTCTTTAGCTCTTTGTTCATTCTCTTGCTCCCAAAGTTTGGTATCAGCTAGCTGATCTTCTACCTCCATTAGAGCCATCCAAGTATTTTCTAACATGTCTTTTGTTGAATCAAGTTCAAGAGAAAGCTCATCAACCTTTCTCTCTTTTTCTTTAATGCACTAATAGCCTCCTTTGCAAATTCAATGGCATAGTCTCGATCTCTAATCAAGTGTAAGTACTCTGTTTTCACTGTTTCCAAAGAGTCTTTGATAAGTTGCAAGTTTGAAGGAGTAACTCTACCCTCAACACCTTTCTGCATGAGGATTTCAAAGATCATGTGAGTGTTATCCAAACTTGTGAGGACTTGAATCTCTTTCTCATTGGTGACCAAGAGTTGATTCTTCAATTCACATAACTCTCTAGGTCTTTGTTCAAACAAGTGTCTTGGTTCTCCATGTAGCAAAGATTCTGAAGTATCTTCATTTTCAGCAGCCATGTGATCTTCAAAATCTGCTTTTTCCTCAAAATCACCTTGATCAAAAGTCTTGGCAGCACCATACTCAAACAATGAGTCATTACAAAGTGCTGATTTAAAATCTTCATCAGGCTCCATTTCATCATGCAAGGGGGATTCCCACTCAAAATCTAAATTGCTATCACTGGAATGATGTAGATGCTGCTCATTAGATGTTGTTTTGAAAATTTCAGTAGCATTAAACCCTTCATTAGTAGTTGCAACTTTTTCAAAGAAATTATTTTGGAGCTCTATCTGTAGTGTAGAAAAATGTATCCCCTTTACATTTTCACACGTAACTAGGAATAAATATTAAAATGAACTTAATTATGCCTTAATTTAGTGTTGCAATATGTATTTTACATATTCACATTAAGTTTAAGGCCCTATTAATTAAAATGGACTTAATTGTGCCTTATTTTTAGTGTTGTGGAGTGTACTTTACACTTTCACACTTATTTAGGGCTCCCTTAATTAATTGAGGTTAATTTGCCTTAATTGACCCTTTTAATTCAAATCCCAGCCTAATTAATCACATTTTTCGAAGAGGAAACCCGACATTCATTAATGCCTAAACATAACACTTCTCATTGAGCAATGTGTATCCCAGGTGAGTGACCTAGGACCCATTCACCCATTGGTGAATGGGTCCTCACTTAGACCTAGGACCTAAATTCAAATTATGTTTTTGGCAGTATTTTAACATATTCAAATCTATATTCACATGTCGGCTTGTGTTATTTGAATTTTGGGAATTAATGTTACATACCTATAATTTATAAATATAAGATCATTTCACTAAGTTTCATCTAAGACTTTCAAGGAATCTAAGAATATTCAAGTGAGCATTATCAAGAGCATTTCAAGGCATTCAAGAGAAAATTTAGTGAAGAATTATTGCAGCAATCAAGATCCAATTGTCATGTCAAAGTCTTCTTGCATCATGCATGTTATTGGAGCTAATATGTTGATGTAGAGTTCATGATCCACTCAAGCATTCAAGGCATTGTTTCAAATCAAGTTTCAAGATCAAGATCCACATCCATTGAAGCCATTTCATGCAGACTTACATTCCAAGGTTCATTCAAGGGTTTGGTGAGTTATGACATAGAGTTGTTCATTCATCATTCCTTTCAAGCTATTTCATTTCATTTCAAGGTTTAATTACCACAACGGGGTTTGACCAAGGCAAACCCCCATTCCACAAAAACAAAACATTTTTCCCTCTTGATTTGTGTTTGCAGATTTAAGTGGAAAAAATATTGAAGATCTCTTGAAGAGCATAATTGGAGAAGTTGTCAAAGTTGCAAAAGTTGTCATCTCACAGAAACTCAACTACAGAATTTATTTCCGGCTTTCCGAACCTGAAACCTAGGCAAATTGAAGGATTCAACTTTGTTGCAAAGGTTCCCAAAAGTTGCAGACAAACACCAAACCAGAACCCATTCGCCCCTAGGCGAATGAGTCCCAAATCAGCTTCAAAAAGCACTTTTGGTGACTAGTACACATCATCTTACCTCTCTCTGATCTATGAGCTGATTTCTAGTTCCATCAGTATTGAGCTTAATCTATTAGATCCAAGTTGTAGATTGCATTTTGGGTTTGATTTGTTATTTTTAATCTTTCTCCTCAAAGTGTTGTTTAATCAGGACCCTCATCCTTGCAAGAAAAGGAAATCAGCAGATTCATACTTTGACTTGACTCACCTCAAGGTTGATAGTCCTTTCATTGTGTGGATCTCATTTCCTAATGAAATAGAGAGAAATAGGTCCTAATTAGTTCATCAACCACATTTTAATTTCCCCCTTCCATATTTTCATTTGTTCCTATTTGACCTAACCTATTTTTCTTTGTTTCACTACCATACATGCTTCTTCATAAAAGACATCTTATTAACATGCTCATCCTTGAATTTTGACATCAATAAACCTAGATCCCAAGGTCCTATGAATAGTTGACCTTCATTTGGAACCAAAGGCTCAATTAATTCACCATGGATGGCTGATTTCTTCAACACATTGTAATGTCCCGTTTTTAGCACCTCACTTTTCAGTGATTGATAGCCTATTCCCAGTGTGCTGTCGGCTAGTCAGTGGCAAAATTAGGGTTTCGCGTTTTGGAGGATGCTTTTGCTCGAGGTTGGTTGTTTTAATGGCGGATTCTTTCTGGGTTTTCAGAGAGCTTCGCAGTGGTATGTTTTTCTTGGCATTCCGAGCACTTTCTGGAATTTACTATTTTTAGTAAATTCTATTTCTGGCAGTGGTCCTGTTGGTTTCGGCACGGTTGGCTTTCTACTTCAGACTGATCAGTTGGCTTACTCATTTTTGGCTTTGGGGCACAATTGGAGAGATAAGTCGAATTATTTCAATTAAGTCATGTTTTAATGTTATATTTTAACATTGACCCCCTTGGCCTAGCAACTTCACTTTAAGTTGTTTTTAAAAGATGTTCTTTTTGGGTGGCGCTTCATTGAAGGAAACTAATTATATTTCTTATAAAGAAGTTTAATTCAAGCATAAATTGGACGCCAACTTCAAGGAAGAAATAAAGTGATATTAAAAGTCAAAGTTGTGCTTGGGAAAGTGGGACGCCACCTATTGGAGAATTAGGGTTTGATTCAAAAAAGAAGATTAGGGTTTCGAGACGGGTCAACTGGAAATTATAAAAGGAAGCCATTGGTTCTCTTTGAATTATCTTTTGTCTACAGGAATGTTATGCTGCCAGATTGGCTTTGGGATTGCTTCGAGGAATGAAGGCCTCCTAGCTTGGCTCTTCTTCTTGCTTGAAAAACAGCAACTAGTTGAGAGGTTTGAGTGTTATTGATTTGTTTTTTCAGTTATAGTTGGTTTCCTATCCTTCGTAGTTGAGTTTTATCATTTCCTGTCAATTCCAGAGTTGCTGGTCATGACTGCTGAATGTATATTTCTGCTCACAAGTCTCAAATCTTAAACATTCTCATTCTGGGTATTGTCTCATTGTGTTTCCCTGTTGGAGGCGCCCCTTCATGAATATTTGCAGATTTTAATACGAAGTTTATGATTTTATAATGCAAATTCGTCATTCCTTGAAGGCCGTACTTTCTGGAGTGCCTTGGGATTCGTGTCAGTAATTAATAACCACTTTTAGATGCCATTTCTTATTACTAAGTTAGGCGCCATCATTTTGAAGGTCTATTGCATCAAATTTGAGATCATTTGGGTGAGAAATGAGAGAGTTATGAGCATATTGCTAGGGATCTGTGTTGCTGGTTATGATATTCATGTTGCTGGTCTGTCAGATCAGATTTGAGAAATCTGCATATTTCTTCTTGGATTAGCATCAGGAAGTTTTAAAGGCCTTATGGAAAACATCTTTGTTATTGCAGCAATTTGAAGAGCTCTAATTCCTTGATCTTGCAGGCATTCTATTGCTTATTGTAAGCTGAACAGTAGTACTGTCAGCAGTTCTCTAATCTTGCTTATCATGTTTTGAATGATTACTTTACATTCTGAATTGCCTTGTAATATCTTACATCTCCGCCCTATGGTAGCTCCTTTCCCACTCCGGGTTAGAAAGCACATTCTGGGTGTCGAGTACTTTCAGCATTCTAGCTTATTTCCCTTAATCGCATTGTAATTCTTAGCATCTCCGTCATATGGTAGCTCCCATTCCATCTCGGTTTGGAAAGCACATTCTTGACGTCGAGTCATTTTCAGCTTATTAGATGATAGGGATCCTCTGACCACATGCCCGTCGTTCGCCGGCGCATTCTTGGTTAGAGTTTTTGTATAAGCATTTCAATTCAGATCCTCTGACCAATGCTCACACCTTGCCCACATCGGGATCCTGGTGTACATTCTGGTTAGAGTTGCTTCAGCATCGTTTTGGTTTAGAGCTAACCTTAACGGGTGCGTTTGTTTGTAACTTGTAATTGAAAAAGTTGAAAAAATTTGGCTCGGAATATTTCAGTGGTATCAGAGCCAAGATCCTGCCATCCTGTGCCCAACAAGGTTTAGTTGTCAGTCGAATGATAGAGAAATCAGTTTCTACACCAGAGGTCAGAACGGAGTTCAGCTCAGTTTAGAAGTGGCAGATAAACATGGCTAACAAAGAAGAGATAAAGCTGGAACAAACACTTTTTGAGACCGGAAACAGACTTGACAAAGAATGTAAGTCAAGGGAAGATGAAAGGAATAATCTTCAAATATTGGAACAATGTTTGAGACAGGTGAAGCAGTCACCTTCTGAATGGATGCAGTTGGCATTATCACCGGCATTGCACCTTTTAGTTCAGCCCTATTGGCTGGGACACCCAAATGAAGAAATCAAGCTGCTGATTACTTCTTGCCTCATGGAGTTGATGAGAATTGTGATTCCCCTAATGCCTTATGATGATGAAACTATGAAGAAGATTCTTCATAGAATTGTTGGAAGTTTCCAAGAACTTGATGAAACTGGAAGCAGTCTACTTTCTAGAAAGGTTGCTATCTTAAAAACATTTTCAGAACTCAGGATAAGTAACTTGCTATTAGACTTGGAAATGCATGATCAGATCGATCACTTGTTCCGTTACCTCGTCAAATCCACTTGGAGCAAACAGGAAAAGGATGTTATTGCAGCTGTGAATAATATTCTTGTTCTCACTATTAATGAGGCTGATGAAATTCCACCAAGTGTTCAATCCTTCCTCTTGGACGCATACGAACATGAAGAAGAGGGTTCTCCTATTGCTGCTATACTGATTAAGGAGTTGTTTAATCAATGTGAGGAGAAATTGGAACCACTTTTAGTGAAATTAGAGCATGTTGCAGGAAAGATTAATGGTCATGAAGATGGTGATGATTCCAAAGAGTCCATACCAGATCATGTTGACGATTTGGTAAAGATGGATTCTCTTCAAGTTGCTGTCCCAACTTCTCAAGAAGTTCTACACGAAGACATCAGCATAATACTTCCTCATAAAGAAGACAATGATAGTGAAGTTTCCAAAACAGCAAGCAATGAAGATTTTTCAATTCACTATGGTGGTGACCTTGGGATGGAGCAGCAAACTGAGCCATTGGAGAGAAATAATTTTGATGTTATCAGCTTAAGTTATGTGGGAGTTGACTTATTTAAGGAGTCATCACTTCAGGAGGAGCATGAAAAGTTTTGTCCGGTTGATCATCCTAATCAACCCACTAGCATTTGGGATCCGGGTGTGTTGGCACCAAGATATGAAAGAGAACCATTGTGGGATGAATTTCCCTTTGATCCTGATGAAGAACAAAAATCAGATTGCATTGCAAACTATGTGGTAGCCTTTGGAAGGGGAGTTGTCTTTGAAGAAGAAGAGTGTTCAATGACGCACCATAATGATCTCTTTGAAGTGGTTGCAGCCACTAAAGAAGAAAATGTTTCTACAGAAACTTTCCGAACAATGGATGATTATGATCCATTGAGCAAGTTGGATGCTGGCATAATGTTTGATCAAGGAGACAGTGATGAAGAAGAAGAGCTAGAAGACCATATGGTTCTTGAAGAGGTAGAGTTTGAAGGTATTACTAAGCACGAATCTGATTTTTCAGTGCATGAAGTTGATTGCAAACTTAGGGTCGAAGAAATTGTGGAACGTGTTCCTCTCCATGACATTGAGCATTCTCCTCTAGTTGAAGGTGAAAGACACGAAAGCTGGAACAGCTATGATGGCAGCGAAGACTCCAAACAAAGTTCTGATTTTGAAAGTCAGCCAACCAGCAATCCACCATCTTTGCATATTCTTGAGTGGGAAGAACAAGTCAAAGAGTCCTTTAAGAGGGAAGTGCGAGTTCTATCCCAATTTGATCGCACTCACAGTTTGATTGAAGATCTCTACTGGAAGGCTTAGCTTGAAGAGAGAAGAAGAGGAGTTAAGGATGAAGTTGCTCTTCTCAACTTGCAACTTGTCAGAGACTCTTTGGAAGCGTTGAAATCAGATTGTATACACTTGATGAAGGATCGGGATCATACCGTTGAATTTGCAAAGAAGACCTTCAGTGTTTTCCAAGGAAAAGAGAGAAAGGTTGATGAGCTTACTCATGAGCTTGAATCAACAAAGGCTATGTTAGAAGAGACTCAAGTAGCATTAATGGAGATAGAAGGTCAGTTTGCTGATTTCAAACTTTCCAAGGAACAAGAGAATGGACATAGAGCTGAAGAAATCGAGCAAGTAATTAAAGAGCTTGATAATCGTGAAAGAGAGTTTGATCTTGGAAGTTTCACCAGAAAATCAAAGATCACTAGTGCTGATTTGGAGCAGCAAGATGGAAGGAACGACTTCCTAGCGTTTGACAATCCTCTTTTGAAACTAGGTGAAGAGGGAGCTTATGAGAAACATTCCTTTGAGGTAGAGGATGGGATTTCAAGCCTTGAGGAAATCTCTTATGACATCATTGTTGAAGAGGGAAGTTCTAGCACTTCTTCTAACAATGGAACGAGGATGTATGAGTTGCATAACGAAGAACTCACTGCTGCTCCTAGTCTCCCCATTCTTCAGGAGGTGGAAAATCAAGAAGCATGGTGGAATGAAGTCACTAATCTTGATTGGCAACAAAGAGATGATTGGCACTCCGATGAAGAGTTCATTCATTTTCTGATGTGGATTCTTGTCAGGTTCCTATCGGGCTTCATGCTTACACCATATTCTCTAAGAGTAACTAACCTCATAATGGAGTTTGATGAAGGATCCATTGAATCCTTCCAGCAATTCTTCTCTCATGATTTTGAATTTGACTTTCTCAATGAATTCAGATTTGTTGAGTACTTCTTGGAGTTTCAGGGTGCGATGATTCAAATAGAACGTATTTCCCAAAGCGTTCTAGTAAAAGTAATTCTCCAATTGCGGAATGACTCTTCTTTACTTATGATGTGGGGCCCTGGTATCAGCTCGCTTTTGATATGTGTCAAGAAGGTATGTTGGAGTGATGAGCCTCAAATTCACTGTCCTTTGGATGTTGTTACCTTCTTTATCAGTCATTTGAAGTTCACTCCTAATGATCAATGGGAGTTTTGGAGAGAAAAGTTGAAAAAGGATTGGTACTTGGCTGTGATGGGATCTTCAATGGGTCTATCCTCAGCGGTAGATATGAGCAGACATGATATTTTGAGTGCTGATTTTCAGTTTTGCAGCAGCTATCTATCTCCTTGGATGCTGATTTTCATAAAATCAGATTTCAAGTGGACCATTTCAGTCTGGTTGGGTTGCTGGTTCATTCAATTTCAAACCTTCCAATCTCTTTCGAGGGACAATTTATGGTTTCACATGAGAGAAATGGTGGTGTGGGCTGAGCACAATCAGCATTTGGAAAGAAGCCATACTCATTCTAATGGTTTTCTTGGTACATATTCATGTACAAATAATTGGAGCAGCAGACCATCGCTCGACTTGGCTTGGCATTTCGAGACTCCTACTGCTGAGATCCTGTTCAATGCCTTGATTCTACATTCTGAGACTCTTGGGGTTGGAATTGTGAGAAACTTCTTCAGACTTCTTAGTTGTGCCATGATAAATCAGGGGAGGCATAGGGAATTCATGTGGAATCATGAGTTTGAGTTTGTTGAGTTCTTGCAAAGGAAAGCTTTCCTCTTTGCAAGAAGAGTTGAAGATGTCACTTTTGCAGTCATGGTTTCGTTTGTTACCATGTGGAGGTATGCTGAGGAGATTGATTTTGAGTTGGGTAGCCTACCTTTCTTCTTGCCTAGAATTGTGGTTGACAATGGTATGGTTGATATTGTTGACGTTGGGCATCTTGGACATGAGACGTTGCTTGATATTAATCTCAGTCCTTTAAGATCTTTAAGATCTTTCAGTTTGAGTATCATAGATGGTAACACTTTGGAGTTACAAGGGGAGTCAGTGCAGCATTGGCATGATATTTTCATTGATGTGATCAGAGTGGTGCAGCATCGGCATGGTGGGTCCTTCCTGAGACGCACTTGGGAACCTGGGATCATACTTGTTTGGGTATGGATTAGTTTTAAAATTTCTGGAGTTGTGGTGGTATTGCTTGAGGACAAGCAATTTTGGGAAGGGCGGACTGTAATGTCCCCGTTTTTAGCACTTCACTTTTCAGTGATTGATAGCCTATTCCCAGTGTGCTGTCGGCTAGTCAGTGGCAAAATTAGGGTTTCGCGTTTTGGAGGATGCTTTTGCTCGAGGTTGGTTGTTTTAATGGGATTCTTTCTGGGTTTTCAGAGAGCTTCGCAGTGGTATGTTTTTCTTGGCATTCCGAAAGACTTCTCTCGAATTTACTATTTTTAGTAAATTCTATTTCCGCAAGTTGGTCCCGCTTGGTTTCGCACGGCTTTGTTAATGTTATAGCAGCTTCTAACTCCTTCCAACTCAGCCCTTCGTGAAAATATAATTGAATGATAGCCTTTGGCTATTCAAGTTATATTTATCATTATCTTCATAGCCGACATGAGAAGATGTGAACTCATCTTATAAACATTTAATGCGTGGTTATTAATTAAGGCCGACCTCTTGTGAAGAGGCATGTTTAATGTTTATCTTGGCCGACTTCTCTAAATAAGATATGAGATCTTCTAAGGCCGACATGAAGGTTTAGATTTATCCCACTCATTTGTATTTATATTCAGCTTGCAAAAAGATATAAAAGAAGATTCAGTCCGTTCATTACATAGCGCAAATCTGTCTGAGTCTCAAAGTTCGATTATTATTAAATATATCAGATCCGTGTTATTGTAGAGTGCGAACTTGTTCGATGCTGATCATGGAATTTACCAATGCGAACTTGTCCGAAGGTCATCATTGAATTTACTAGTGCAAACTTGTTCAAAGTTCATCATTGAATTACCAGATCCGTGATGTTGTTAAAGAGCAAACTCGTCTGAGATTTAAGATCGAACTTATCAGATTGGTGACATTCATCAAGAGCGAACCTGCCTGAGAGTTAAGTTTGAATACAAGTGAACATTGCCGAGTGCAAAGTGAACTTTGTCAGATCTGTATTCTGCCATTACCAGGTGTGATCTAGAGGTTGTTATCAGTCATTCTTTATTGTCAGGTTCTGCATATCGGTCTTGTGTTAGACCTTATTGTAATTTGTAAAAATTGTCACTGTTGTATCAAATATAAGAGAGATCTTTGTTGCTGGGTTTTTCTCCCTCAAGAGGAGGGTTTTCCCAGGGTATATGCTGTGTTATTTGTCTGATTTTGAATTATTTTCTGTGCAATTAATCTGATCACATAAAATCGACATGGTATCAGAGCGGGTTTATGTGTAGATCCGATCAGATTTGTTAAGCAGTCGTTATGGTGGCCATGAAGAACGCAGCCCCTGGATGGCTAGGCAGTAGCTTGAATCACTGATTCTGGCAGATGATTTTGCACTTGGTCGACATTCATAAGTCCAATTTGGAACAGAGTGGTTGGTGCAGCAAACCCTTATAGTTGGGAACCTTGTATTCTACAGGCCAGGCGATGGAGATCAGAGAAGGGTTGGCGTGATGCGGCAGAGACACTCTTAAATATAAATATCTATTGTTGCGTAAATGTCTGGAGGAAGATCAGACATTTATTACTTGATTGTTGTGTGGTTTAATCCTCCTTATCATTGGCTATTGTGGGAGATATAAAGTAGCGCTGAGAGATTTGTGTGTTCGGAATATATATTGGCGTCATTTCTATGGCTGTAGACATCTCTCGAAATGAACTGGGATTAACACAAGTCAAGTTATTATTAGGGAAGTACCATGCTAGGAATTTTGGTGACCACCGGAAGATATATCAAGTCTGTTAAGGAGGTAACTGGACAGTTCCGAATATACAAAACCAATTAAGAGATAAGTATTCTTTTGTGTATCCTTAAATTAATTTTCTTTGATCTAACACCATCACTTAGTAAAAGTCAGTTTGCTGAGTAATATCATTTTGATAGAGAGATTATGATTTCTCTTGAATTGTGTAAAGATCCTTGAAGATTTCAATTTTTATTGCGAGTTGTTGCATGTTAATTATGAAGATCTCTGAGTGTGACTCTGAGATGAAAAAGAGAACTGCATCTTTCGTTGTGATAGGATGATCACATCGATACCATTCTCTTATGCATGGAGTATGGTGATACCTTGAGGGGCCTGATTCTATATTAAATATGCTAACTGCATATTGTATTTAAGTTATCTGTAGTGCAGATTGTCTTTGGCACTCTCAAGAGGAGTAAAAGCTGGAAGAAAGAGTTAGAATTTAATAAAGATAAGTTTCTTCATCCCTTCATTTTGATTCCTCGATAGGTTGACTCATGTTTTAATATTGTGTAGAAATTCTTATATATTCATGCTATAACCTGAAATAGTAAACTTGTATGATTATAACCTTGATATTTCCTTGGATAATTATAAACTATTAGTAATCTCTTTTCTAAAATGCCTTCAGGACAATTCTAAGAGCAAGGTGGTGATTAGAGATGAAAAGCGAGGCATCTTGTGAGAAAGTCATGCCGAACAAAGAAATGATCAAGTGCGAAGTCACAACTTGCAGCCATGAGACTGAGTTGGTGGCTAGAGGGAGTTCCCTTCCAAAAGCCTTCCTTGCAATCTCTGAAGCAGGGATCAAGAGGGAGTTTTGTAACTCACTGAGAAGAAGTGAAGATTACTGTTTTGCAAGGCTAGTTGCTAAATCCTTAGAGGATCCCTTCAGCTGCTGAGTTCAAAATTGTTCAAAGATTGTCATCCAGATTTGATCTGCTATGAGGTCGAGGAGGTCTACCTTGAACTCTCTATAGTACCAGAGTTGGGAGCATTGAGAAGTACTAGGCAAGATTTGTGGCTCATGGGTTTTCTCAGAAAGAGGGAGCTGATTATGATGAGACTTTTGCTCCTATTGCTCGCTACACTTCTGTCAGAACCATCATTGCTATTGCTGCATCTAGAGGATGGAAGATTCACCAGATGGATGTGAAGACAGCCTTTCTCAATTGAGTGATTGAGGAAGAGGTTTACATAGAGCAACCTGATGGATTTGAGATTCATGGGAAGGAGTCTCATGTTTGCAAGCTGAAGAAGGCCTTGTATGGTCTTAAGTAGGCTCCTTGTGCATGGTACGAAAGGATTGATCAGTATCTATCAAGCTTGGGTTTCTTGAAGAATGATGCTGATTCAAATCTCTACTTCAAGGTAATCAATGGTGATGCATTAATTTTGGTTTTACATGTTGACGATCTGATCCTTACTGGAGAAGATCACCTGATTCTTGAGTGTAAGAAGGAGTTGACTTCGGAATTTGAGATGAAGGACCTTGGGCTCATGCATTACTTCCTTGGCTTAGAAGTCTGGCAGAAGTCAGATGGTATGATTCTAAGTCAAGGGAAGTACACCATTGATATACTTAAGAGATTTGGCATGATGGATTGCAAATCCATGTCTACTCCTATGGAGACCAATCTTCATAAATTGAAGGAGGCTGCAGCTAGCTCAGATTTGGTGGATCCTACGTTGTACAGACAGCTGATTGGATCCTTGATGTATCTAGTTAACACTAGACCTGATATTTGCTATGCAGTGAGTGCACTTAGCCAATTTATGTGTGATCCAAGACAGATACATCTTGCTGCAGCTAAACATATATCTGAGATACTTCATTGGCCTGAGTTGGATATGGGTTGAAATTATGCCAGATCACGGACTTGGAGTTACTTGGTTTCTTGATTGATTGGAAATGGGGTTATTGTCCACGGATCGAAGAGCACCTCTGGTTGTTGCTTGAGTTTGGGTTCTGCTATGATTTTTTCACGGTGCAGCAAAGAAGCCGGTCTTTTATGTAACATTAGTGCAGTAATTTGAAATTACATTGCGGCTTGCATGGCAGCTTCGGGGAGCGGTGTGGTGGCCCGTATAAGCTCCTTAGCAGGGATTGTTTGGACAATCAATGGAACCTACTATTATTCATTGTGATAATCGAGTTGTGGCCGGTATACATCCAATCTTGTGTTTCATGGCAGATCAAGCATGTTGAGATCAAGTACCCTTATCGAGATATGAAGATGTGCGGAAGGCTATGCGGTTAGAGGTACATTACATTGATGAAGCGGGGCCGGATATTCTCACCAAGCCTCTAGCGAGGGATAAAGTTATTATACTTTGGGAGGCAGCTTGGTATGGTGGAAATCCGGCCTTGGTGATATGAGTCGATGTCCAGTGGAGCTGCTTGTTTAATGAGTTCTTCTCTGTGAGAGTTCGAGGGATGAAATCCCTTGTTAATGCATTTTTCTTGTGGAAGAATTTGAGGGAATTAGAAAGCCCTTGTTTCCACCCTTTGAGGTGAGAGTCATGGTGGATGTCGTAGTAATGGACTCCATGACATATGTTGTACTTGTGTTTCACCCTACGGGAGAGCCGCCGGTGAAAGTCACGTTGAGGTGACAGCATCACGCAAGTGATGAACACTTGTACTTACTATTGCACTTTCTTCTGTGACGGAAGAATTTGAGGTGAAAGCCCTTGTTTCCACCCTCTGAGCTAAGTCATGGTGGATGTCATGTGTGTGACTCCATGACAACATCACGTGAGAGAGTCCGTGATGATCTTCTTGTACTTGTGTTTTACCCTATGGGAGAGCCATGGTGAAAGTCACGTTGAGGTGACAACATCATGCAAGTGATGAACACTAGTACTTACCATTTGATGGTTGATATCGAGACGATAACTAATATCACGTTGAGGTGATATTCCTCTCTTTATATCTGATTGCAGGCAATGATGGCAGATGAACCTCATATGGAGTTGATTCGTATTATGCAACTGGAAGTTCTCTCCCTAGCTGAGAGGGAGTGTTAATGTTATAGCAGCTTCGGTAGCTCCTTCCAGCTCAGCTCTTTGGTGGTGACATAAATTGAATGATAGCCGTTGGCTATTCAATTTATATTTATTGTTTTGTTTTATACTCATTTCATATTATGGCCGACATGAAAGAATTCAGATTGATCTTTATTAGAGGACATTTAATATATTTCAAAGCCAACTTCATTTAAGAAGATACGCGATCTCTTAAGAGGCCGACATGAAGTATTTGGAGGGATGTGTCTCTCCCATTCATTTGTATATATATACCTTGATTCGTCCATTGTTATCTATCTAGAGGAGTTCGATCATTTCATATCAGTTCTGTCAAGTTCGAATATAGTATCAAGTGCGAACTTATTATTAAATGTGAATACAAGATACAGGGCGACATATGCAGCGCTAATACTGTATTCAGTGCGGACTTAATACAGTGTGAAGAACTTAAAGATCGAAGTCTATTTAGTACAAAGCATCATGCCAGAGCAAACTTCTTATTGCAGGTTGTGAACCACCAGTTATTCTGAAGATCGTCAGATCTGAGTTCAGTCAATTCTGTATATTGCTAGGTGTGAATTGGCTGGCTATTATCAGTTATTCCATCTTGCCAGGTGCTGTATATCGGTCTTGTGTTAGACCTCATTGTAATGTGTAAAGTTGCCACTGTTACATCAAATATAAGAGAGATCTTTGTTGCTGGGTTTTTCTCCCTCAAGAGGAGGGTTTTCCCAGGGTATATGTTGTGTTATGTTGTCTGATTTTGAATTATTTTCTGTGCAATTAATCTGATCACATAAAATCAACAGATGCGTCTAGCAGCCTTTTAAATTAGGTGAGTTTAGTGTAGCCTTGGTAATTTTAATTCTTTGGCGATTTATATTCTCATCATAATTTTAGGCGGGGGGCATTACAAAAATTGATAGTTCTTTCACATGGGAAGAATATTAGAAGGCATTAGAGATATTGATAGTTCTTTCACATGGGAAGAATATATTAAAGGCATTCTATATGAATAATGGCTACAAATAGATTATTCTTGAGAATGTTGAATATTAACATCTTTCGTTCTATATACTGTTGTTACGAAATGTTTCATACATTGGTATTAAGGGAAACATTCTAATTGAGCAATGATGTGAGGTGCTATGACAATGTTCTACAATTTATAACAATTTTTCACAAAGATCTCTTAATTGGGAAGCATAATCATTGTTCTTGGGGGTTGGTGTGATGTGGTTTCCTTTTCTTGTTGAGACTATAGATCTTATAGTAAAATCCATAGGTATAAACTACCATTAATTATTTGTGGTACTTAGTGGTTGGAAGAGGTCAGATAGTTTAGTATTTCTATTCTAACAAGAATTGCAATTAGCTATGGTAAAATATGGTATACATTTTTTGGTTACTATATCTTTATTCAAAATTTATATTTTAGTATTTTTTAGGCTTTCTAGTTTAACAAGCATCACAATCAGATATGGTGTAATGTGGCTTTGCAAAATTTTCTCCTTTTGTAGTCTTTTAGTGATGTCTGAGTTCTTACAAAGGAGTATTTGACCCTTACATTGAACAAATTTTTAGTCAATTGCCTTATTTGATGCTTGCATCAAACTTCTTTTATACTTCCTTGACCCATGATGCTTTTGCTTCTCTAAAAGTAGTTGATTTAAGGATTTCATCTCTAAAATGACATCTCCATTTTTGAATTGTGTGTGGAATGACAATTTGGTGTTTATTTTTTGGTTGGTGCATATTTTTTATTCATTGTTTCTTGTTTTCCTACTTTTACAAACTATAGGTTTTTTGCCAAGATACAACACAATTCTTAATTAGAGGCTAGGAGTAGTGTGATTTGGTCTAGTTAGGGAAGTCTGGATTCTAAGTAGTATATCAACTTATAAAAGGAAAATATACTTACAAACACTCTTGCTAAAAAATTATTTGTTAGACGCTGAAGTGTTGCCGTATTGGATAGATTGAGTCCCACAATTGCAAGTTCATTATATCTTTAATGCCCATTGAATGTTGACTTTTGGTGATCTTTTTGTTGAATTGGTATTTAGTAATATCCAAGTCATTTTGGTAGTATGTTTGCTCCGTGTAACTCATCCATCAAGTGATCGGTCATTTAGCACTAGGAATTTTGATTTTGATTGTAATTTTTTTAGTGCATCCAAGACTCTATATGCTTAAGTTTTATCGTATCCTTCAATTCTAGTAATATTTTAAGTAGCCATTTAATTATACATTTTTTATTGGAGTTAAATTGATATGGATTTGTATTAGCCTCTTGTTTGGGTCTATTTTTACAATATACTCAATTCTTGTGTGTTATACATTCATGTGGGCTATATTTTAAAATTATAGCCTTAATTTCTAAATGTTGTTTAAAATTGGTTGACCTACATAAGTGTAGAAAATAAAAATCCTATAGATAAGGAAAGATAGATTCAATAAGGCTTTAGAAAGAATTAATTTATAAAATATATTTGCCAACATTCTTGCATTGATATGGATACAATATTTTATCTAGATATAACAAATTATCAAGATGCCCAATAGGGATACGGTTAACACACATAACCCTTTGTCCTTATGTAGGGATGATACAAATTGAGAAATGATCCAAATTATACACTTTTCTCTATAAGTACATTATTAAGATATGGATATGGATATGTGATGGATTTAGTAGTCATGATTAAAAAATAGCTTAAGAAATCAAGCCATACATCTATAATATGTCAAAATATTCATTACTTGGTGATCCACTATAAGTGGTGATACTCGGTCATCGACTTGATGGTTCAATAAAACAAAGTATGCATTTATATCTTCTAGTATTTAAGGAGGAATGATGCCTAATTATATCAAAAAATAATACAAACCAAATGGGTATGCAAAATATCTTTGATCATCTTAGTGAAAGCCTTCATCTTGTGCCACAATAGAACAAGCAAAGGTGTTTGTTTCCTACTAAGTAGAGGCCCATGCAATCTGTCTAAAACATTGGATGACTTCATCGTCTACATATAAAAACAAGGAAACAATTATTCATCTTATTTCTAAATAAATCTTCTAGATACAACTTTCCCAAACTTTGTATGTGTAAATTGTAAAGTATGAAGATAGTAACAATCTTGTGTGATATTGGATATGTTATTTTAATAGGATCTTACTTTAATGTGAAAACTACAATCTTTTTATTTTAATAGGATCTTGTTATTATATATTAAATTCTTTTATGTTACTAAGAGAAAAACAAATTTAGAGAGAATCTTCGCCTATAATTGTTGGAAGTGGAATTACTCTGAGAGGGGGGCGGGGGGGCGAAGGGGAGAGTGAATTAGAGTAATGTATAAAATTTTTTTTCCTTTGACTTGAAATGCAAATTTGAACTTTTTTGACCTTGAACAAATGAGTGACTTGTATATACAATGTGAAAACTGAGTTTTGAATGATTGTTTTCCAATGATTTAACCAAACATAACATCAATGCTTAACAACTCATATCAAAGCATGATATACATTGTTCATATAAAGTTGAATGAACAACCTTTTGATGCTTTTTTTCACACAAGACACCGACTCACATACGGCAGAATTTAACATTCATACAATGAACATAAACAATTGAACATTGATCTTAAATACAACTTGAAATTGTGATAAAGTATTAGAGCATTGCATAAACCATTTTAACATATAACGAAATGAGAACTTAAGCAAGATAAGCACATACCACACAGAAGAGAGACACATAAATTTTCCGAGTGGAAAACCCTCTTGGGGTAGAAAAACCACTCTAAAATGCCTTGCCGGCTTAATTCCAAACTGTTCACAATATTTTTCAGAGGATCAACTCAATAACAATGTGGAGCACTAACTCCAATAACAAACTGAAGCACCCACTTCAAGTTAGAAGCACCAACTTCTTTTGAAACAAAATCTCATGATAATGCAAACTGTTAGGACCTTATAACTGCATAAATTATTTGCAGTCACAAAATCTCAACAGAATACAAGTATGATTTTCAATAATGCCCACTAAAAAATGTGTACTGAATGAAACAATACCAATATAACCTTATTGAAATATATGCAATCTCTGTAATAAGAATCAAAGATATGAACTCTTTAAGCTTTCTCTTTTACAAAAGATATTGCTTTAATAACATAACCCTATTTTGCTTAAGAACCATTGTTCTCAACAATACCAAATTTTTGTTCACTGAGAAATGGCTTCTAGCCACATATTTATACAATGAATATAAAATAGTTTTTATTTGCAAAACCCGTATCCAAATTAACTAGGGTTTGGATAAACTGAAAAATAATACAATTAATACCCATAATGGATTTGAAGAATATCCAAAGAAATTTAATGTATAGCCACTGAAAATGAAACCCTTGAGTATAAACTCGGGTTAAACACAAATTGAAACTAATCTTCAACAAATTCTTATCCACAAAATTAGTTGTTTAAAACCAATGCAAGATTTTTTAGATTGAAAACCAAATACCTGTCATGGTGGCCAAAACATTATTAGTTGGTTGTGAAAATTCCATAACGGTCTTACTATGCAGCTCATCAAACTTCCAGCACATGGATAAGCTCGAAAACCAGTTGTATACTGTAACTGCACATTCTCCATGGCGGCGCTTGGAAGTGTCTTCAAAGCAAAAACAACATAATGAACTTGCCCTAACTCCTTTCGAAACAAAGACTTTTAAGTGCCTTTTTCACATTTGATAATGTTTGAAGTCCGAAACACTTAACAAACATCATAATCACTTTAAGTCCACTGTCAAGGAACCGACAACATTATTACCAATATCAAATGATGGTTGTTGACAAAAACTTGATAACAAATGTTACTTCTGTGTGACTTTGGTGAAGTCAACTTGCTTGTAAATACAATGAGGTCAAGACAAATAATAACATGGTAAGCCCGATATAATATGGTATGCTTGGTGTAATGAAAGGTGAAATTAACAATGTGATCACCAATAGAATGATAGCCGATAGCTATTAAATGACTTTCATTTTAAACACAAATACAAGGCGGACGTGTAAACATTATGTAAAGTGGTATGATCGGCTAGAATTTGAAGAATATTAAAATGTAAACTATATTATTTGTGAGGAGCCTGAATATTCGAAATCAAGGCCATGAATGGCTTTAACTTAAAGTCATCAAATAAAGCATATTTTTGCTATAGGAAATACAAACCATTGTATATTTCATTGCCCCTTGTTTAAGAATGCTGCCATGTAAACCATTATAAAGCAAATGTTAAAGAATTGCCTTTGTGAAGGATACTCAAGATATCATGCGCCAAACCTGTAGCTGCCATTCTGTATTCTCATTACTAGCATTGTGAATGCCAAAGAACACTTATACTGCCAATGACATAGACTGTCCATGTTATCAAAGATGATACTGTAGATGTCTAAATTTGGACACTTAATTTATCCAAATTTATCCCCTTTAATTAACATCCTTAAGTTCTTCTAATCCCTAAGGTATTTAATCAATAATACCTTATCTCTTTAATCCTTCTTCCATCAATTGAATTAAATAAATATTCCCCTCATGTCACATCCTCCATCATTTTTATCTTATCCTAATCCTTTTTCTAATCCCATCATTAGGATGTGCACATGCCTAATCTTTGATTAGGATGTGTCACATCCTCCAACTTTTGCAAGTTGGCCCCTAATCTCTCTTAGCCACCTAACCATCCTCTAATCCTTCACTAACTAGCCTAATCAACCTCTCAAGGAATTTTTAATTCCTTTGTCCTTCTCAAGGAATGGCTGATTCCTTTTTCTCTTCCCCATGTGATCTTTGACTTGTCACATCAAGTCACATGTGAGATCTAACCTTCTTCTAATCCTCATTAATTAATCTAATCAAGTACTTGCACAATCCTAATCACCCCCTTTAGTCAACTCTCCCCATCCCCCAAGGAATTTTTAATTCCTTTTTATTTATCCTAGGCTCCTCTCTTCCCCATGTGAATTTTTAATTCACCTTTTAATCCCCCAATGCACCCTTTGGAATTTAAAATTCTTTCCCATCTCCCCATCAGGATATTTGAGGAATTTTTAATTCCCCACTTGTCCTCTCACCCACATGGGGACAAGGACCTCCTTTATGAGGAGATCTTGTCCAATCCCAAGGTACTTTGTACCCTTCTCCATGTCATGTCCTTCTCCTTCCACCTCATGTCCACTTCACCTTTTAGGGCTTTCTCACATGCCACATGTCAAGATGTGAGGGGTTGTGAGTTCTCAACTCACCTTAGCCCTACATCTTGATATTTGGTGGATCAATCTCAACCGTCCATTTCCCCTAGGATTTCCCAAAAATCCTATAAATACCCCCTCTTTTCTCTCATTTTGAGAGAGATCATTTTGTGTAGCCAAACTATTGCAGTTTTATTTCTCAATCCACACTTAGCTTTTTTTCATGTTTCCAAGCATCATTTGCATCTCATATCACACATCTTTTGTCATCTAAGGAGCATACACATTCAAGATCGAAGGGCCAACCAAAGGATCGACTCAACGCAAGGTATAAAGTTCTATTTCGTGGCTTTGTCTTGTTTTGTTTCCAACTTAGGCTAATCTCGAAGTGTAGGTTGTTTTAGTTGTTTATTTGTGCTCTTTAACTTGTTGCTTGTTTTCTAACACCTATTTCGACCTATCACATTTACGCCCAACAGATTCTTTTTCTTTCCAC
>VDFB02046130.1:0-72168 GCA_007258455.2 Sequoia sempervirens | reverse complement strand
AAATGAGTCTACAAGTGTTGGTACACAAAGTGTAAGTGTTGGGCATGAAACTTTCAATGGAGATGCACTTGTGAAGCTTGAAGACATGGCACAAGAATATGACAGGTATTCTGATTTATATAACAGCTGTCCTATTCCTTCACTCCATGATGAGGTAACAAGTTCACGTAAGGATGATAGAACCATAGAGTTTTCTATGGATGGTGCTCAAAAATTGGGTGTTGAAAATGGATTTTGTGAAGTGAATTCAAGTCATATGAGTTCTGATTTTGTATATCAGACTTGGGAGGATGTGGAAAGAACACAAAATTGGTGTGATATATGGTCACAAAGGGCCAAGGAGGCTAAGCTATTGGCTGCTCATGAAAGACAACGTCTTCAACGAGTCAAAGAACAAGCTCACCACTTAGATCAAGAAAAACAACAAAGGGAGGCTTATCTTAAATCTCTCTTTCGAAAGGATAATGTTACTGAGGTCGAACAGGTTGTTAACAAGCCTCTTATGACAGCCAAACACAATGAACAAATGAATTTATATGAATCGGAAATTTCATGTTGGTCACACATTTGTAGTGAGGAGATAGATGGGACGTATCAATTGGGTGGTTTAGTGGAAACTTCAAGCATGATGGAACGGGATAGGAGAATGCCTACATGTATTGACACGGGGACAAATGAGGATAATTTAGAATTTTTAGTTGTTGATCATTTCCTTCATGGAGTTGATGATTTTTTTCTTGACATCCATAGTGGACCAGCCACTCAAGAGTTATCTTTGATGAGTGTTGTTGACATATATGCTACGCCTTTGGGTTTGTCACCTATTTCTCATGGCATGACAGCGATTTATTTGTTGACTGGTGACTTCATATTCATAGATTCATCATGGTTTAGTGATTGCCCTAGTTGGATTCACATTGCATTTGCTGACCTTTCGTGCTCCACACCAGCTATTCGGTTTCTTGGGAGTGTGTGGAGGCATGTTTATTTGATGGGCATTGAATATTTGATGGATTTCCTCAGCATGTATTGGTATGTTGACACCTATGATTTCATTCTTAATGCTGGCATGAGTTACAACATCAGTATTTGGTGGTCCAGTGAGTTGATCTATGCACACATGGGAGGTTTGAGCACCAGGCTCCACTACAGTACCTTGAAGACTAACACAAGTCAGTTTTATCAAAAGAAGGTGGGTTTTCCTAGGACTTACACATTGGATTTTGGTTTTGATCTAGCTTCTTCTCGGGAGGATGTTGACATTCATGATGACACCCCTCTTAACCTTGAAGAACCTACTCTTCCACTTGTGAGTTGTGAGCCTACTTCTGATGACGACAGTACTAGATGGGATACACATGACTGCTCTGGTATTCCATCGGCACAGGCAGGAGAATTTCACTTCGGTTGCATTATGAGGTGTGCTCACCGGTTTTCGTTCAATCCATCTGTACAATATCTGATGATGACATGGATGACACAGAGAGATGGGTTGAATAAGGGACGTGCTGATTCACTCTGGTATGCCATACTTCAGATTCCAGATGATGAGTCCAAGTTTGATAGGATTCTCACTTACTTTTCCCCAGTTGAATGTTTCCAGCAACAGGAGTTTGAGATTCGGATTGATTGGACTCTTGGGGTTATCAGAGTGGTGCAGCGGAAGTCGGTTGGTGTTGAGATTGATGGACTTCCTGTTTGTTTATGGATTGTGTGTTTGCGTGAGGGTCATCACCCCAGTTCGGGGATGGCAAAGTTCACTGATCAGCAGATGGAATTCCCTGTGCACAATTTATATATAGGTGAATTGCAGATTTGGGATCCAAGAGTTTACTTGTTGGGCAGTTGGTTTCATAGAATGGCAGGGCTTGACCATGTCAAGAGTTACAACTGTATACAGGGGTTGCTGGTTAGAATTCTTTCCAGCATCATTTGGGATCCAGGTGGTTGGTGGACAGGCACATATGGTTTGTCATTTAGATATCAGATGCTATGGCAGTGGGGCTGGTTTGTTGTTGCGGATTGCTTGAGGACAAGCAATATTCGGGAAGGGAGGACTGTAATGTCCCCAAAAAATTGGACAAAATTACTCAATTATTTAATATTCCCTAACTCTTAAATTATTTTCAAAAGAGGGATATTAAATAATTAATAAATCAAGTTATTAAGTGACTTAGTAAAATATTTAAAATATTACCTTGTAAAAGTCACTTATATTTTGAAGGGTGAAAAATCATAAAGTGTCTTATGAATTATTAATAGCATTTCTTAATAAAAAAATAAGAAGAGGGTCACTTGTAATTTGAAATGGAAATACAAAAGAAAGAAGAAGGAAAGGATTCGCACTTTTTGAAAATGAACTTTTTTTTCATGTGAAAGCTCGAGCTTCCTAGTCTTTGGGTTTGAAAAACCCTAGCAGCCATTGTTTCGAGTGTGGAACATCTTTCCTAGCGTGGCATAGTTTAAGGTCTTGAAAGGCAAATATATGCATTTTGGTAGCATTCATTCTCAGCCCTCTTGAGTTGAAATTTTGAAAGAGATTAAAGAAAATGAATTCAGATTTTGAAGAGTTCATTTCCAGAATTTGAAGAATTTGATTTTCAGCTTGAGATCAAATTTTTGTTGCTACAGTGATTTCGCTACAGTGCGCGAATAGTAACGATGAACAATGACGGCGCTACAGTGCGCGAATAGTATCGATGAACAGTGACGACGCTACAGTGCGTGAATAGTGACGATGAACAGTGACGGCGCTACAATAGTATTATGCATTTACTCTAGACACTGATAAATCCCACATAAGAACACAGATTGAGTCACGTTTTTGAGTATTTGGGTGAGCTGTGAGTAAAAACGTGTTTGCAAAAGGAAGAGACCATTCTCTTCTCATACAGCAGGGACGTGGTTGATACCGACTCCATCACTTTCAGGTTGAGGACGAGCTACAACCAGGTCTGAGACATTCTATTCACCATATCTGGGCATTGTTGTGCTTGTAAGTTCATTTGAATGCTTCGTTGGGAGTCTAAGAACATACTGTTTATTTTGAGAATGTTTATTGTAAACTGCAGTTAATATAAACTCAATAAAAACTGCTGTTACAGCCTTGTGTAGTTCCTGTGCATTAGGCAGCAAGTCTTTTGAGCATTGGAGATAGAATAACTTCTTATTTGCTGCAATCTGACATTGTATGAGTCCTTCAGTCCTTTATCAGCTCTGCATCTTTTGGACTCTGTTCTAGTATTGGGTGAGCTTGTGAAATCATATGTCAACCTGGGAATGAAATATTGTAACAGTGATGTTCAAAATATGATATGTATTGCATTGCCCAAATAGCCAATAGTCTGCTACAGCATTAGATGTTCCTTGGTTGATTGCTGCTCAGACATTGTAATGATTATTGCACTCAGAAATCACATTACAGTCCGCTGTAGTCAGTTTCCAATCACTTGTGTGTACTGTCAATGCTTATGTGTGGAGCCATGAATGTAGTTGTATTGTCTATGTGGATCTGCACTGGACCATTTTATTGGGAACACCTACAAGTATTTTGAATTAGATGAAATAGCATTTGAATGCATTTAGCATTGTCCTTGCTCAACTATACACTCTGTTGTTTGTTAGATTTGCATATATTGAATCATATCAACTGGTTAAACGGAAATCACTCAAACAAAGACAAACTCAATAAATTCTCAGACTACAAGTCAGGGACTTTACAGTGATACTTGGTAACATACAAAACATCTTTACAGCATATATATGAGCTCTCTTCAAACCAATGAACAATCGGAAATTATAATAGCATATGAACAGCTCACGCATCAGTTGTTGATAAAAATTACAAGGGAACAATACAGAAATTTTAGAGCAAATTTTGCACTGCTCATCACAAGCCTTCAGAGGCTATTTTTAGGGTTTGCATGTAAGGGTTTTCTTTGCATGTCTGCATATTCTTGGTGGGTTTTTCGAGAGCTTCGCAATGATGTGACATGCAAACAGAGATAATCACTTATTCAGGAATTTACTATTTTTAGCAGATGCATTCCGGCAGCCGCCTCCTAGCACTTCAAAATCACGAGTTGATCGCAATGCAGCAAAAACGAGAACAAACGAAGATCATTTGATATGCATGCAGAATAAATTAGGGTTTCCAGCTTCGGGGCCCGAAAAGAGGGGTAAAAAGTCAGAATTTTCGAAAACCGGTGTATACCACCGCGATCAGCGTCTTCCAGGCTATCTGCTGGTAAAATTTGAAGACAAACGGAGCACTTACTATTTATAGTAAGTCATTTTGGAAACAGGCTAAAAATAGAAAGTCAGCATCAGGCGCCGATGCCAACAAGCAGGTCACGTGGTGAGGAGCGCATCATTCGAATTTCAAATCAAATGGAGTTGTGGAGGTATTAGAAGCAGGCAGTTACTATAAATAGCAAACCACCTTCAGAAATGGGCTAAAAATAGCAGGCCAACCCGAAATAGCAGTGTCAACAGGTTGATGAAGTCGTGAAGATCCATCGTTCAAAATTTCAAATCATTCTGAGCTTCGGAGATGCAAGAATTGAAGGACTTACTATAAATAGCAGGCGTGCAGGAACCGGCGAGGACAAGAAAAAAAACGGCTAAGTCTGAGACTTAACCTGTATGTGGAAATGTGCCCTCAAAATGGATGACTTCAAAGAAAAAAATGGCTAAGTGTTGATCTTGTCCACCTCATATGCCAAAATGCGCCCATGCAACAAGCAGGTCAAACGGGTCAACAAAGTTTATCCTTCACACTAAGCTAAATGCGCCCACCTTGAAAGCATGACATGCAAAATTTTCTAAGGCAAGAATCTCGTCCACCTCATATGCCAAAATGCGCCCATCCTTCATGTATGTGGAAATGCGCCCAAATGAGGCCATGTGAGGATAAAAAGCTGGAAGTCAAAAGGTCACTTGTTGAAGGCATTGGAACTTTCATCCTCCTCCAAGGCTCAAATGCGCCCAAATGAGGGCATGCGAAGACAAAAAGGAAGAATCTCAAGAGTCACAAGTCAAAGCAAGGACGTTGAAAGGCTTTATTCCTCTCCTCTTGTCATATGCGCCCATCCTTTACACCTTGCTAAATGCGCCCAAGGTTGGAAAGTCAAAATCTCAACAAACTTTCATCCTCCTCCTAGGCTCAAATGCGCCCAAATGGGGCCATGTGAAGACAAAAGCTGGAAGCTCAAGGGTCACTTGTTAGTCACATTGAAGGTTTCATCTTCTAGCAAGTGTAATATGCGCCCAAGGCACAAAGAGGAGAGATTTAAATGTGCTAGGCGTTGGAGTTTTAGATGAATATCCTTCTTCAAGTTGGATATGCACCCAAAGTGTAAGGGTGATGAAGTGATAATTGCTAAGGCATGGGAGTTTAAATGTGCTAGGCGTGGTCAATATTCTCCTTCAAGGGTCATTTGCGCCTAGGGTGGTGAGGTAAATACAAGGTGATATAAGTATTGTAAGGCGTTGAAAGTGCCAAGTGATGAAAATTTTTCCAAAGGCAAGATGAATATCCTTTTTCAAGTTGGATATGCGCCCCGGGTGTTGAGTAGAAAATAATATGCCAAGCGCTGGAGTTTTAAATGAATTTTTTTTCCTAAGTGTCATATGCACCTAAATTATATAAGGTGGTGAATAAAATAAAACATGCCAGGCGTTAGAATTTAAGCGTGATATGTGCTTTAAAATGGAAAAATTTCCAAGTGAAGTTGATAAAAATTTCCACCACTAGCAAATGAGCATGGATGAAATAAATTTTTTCTCATAGGAAAATGAATGAGGATGAAATTAAAAAATTTCTTAAGGCAAAATTTTCAAAGTGGTTCAAAATTTTTCTAAGGCAAAATATTTTCTTCCTTTAGAAAATACGCCTAGGCATGAAGGTGATGAAATTTTTCTTGGAGCACGAATGCATTTTCCAGTGACGGAGTCAGGAGAATGCTAGCATTGCGGGATGGATTTAAAAAATTTCCAAGTCAGAGCAACACAGGATGTTCACGGATGAGAAGAACGGATTTAAATTTCATAAGGAGATATTTTTCTAAGGTTCAAAATTTAAAAAAAATAAAAAATTTAATGAACCCGTTTGTTGTGTACCCATGGATTCATCACGTTTTTGAGAAAATTTTCTTTTGGGTACTGATAATCTTCGATGAGAAATGGATTTCCATGTCTTCTGCACTTCGCCAACGCTTTTTGGGTGAAGAATTTAATCGGCACTTGAATTGTGAAATTTTTCTAAGGAAAATTTTAAAATTTTCTAAGGCAAATTTGAATAAAGTGTGTTTTCAAATGGAAAATGCTTCGACGACGAATTTAAAGTGAATTGCCTAGATATTTTTGATTGAATTCTTCACAGATGAATTTTCCAGAGTGTCAGGGGTGATTAGAATTGAGAATTTGCAAGACAGAACTTCGGCTGGTGAATGGAAATTGATTAAATGATGAATTTAAATTTAAAATTTTTCGAAAGTGAATTTAAAATGTGACAGTCAAAGTTGAACTTCTAGAAGAACAAGATTCCTGATGTTGAAAGACAAGTGTCAAAAATGCCAGAGGAGGGAAATTCGAATGAAGTAGTGGAAATTTAATTCACTGGCTAAACTTAGCCTTCTTCTAGAATTCGGATTTCCTATAAGTGCTGAAGGTTATTCACTTCTTTTTCACAGTTGAAGAGAATTCGATTTGCTCTGAGTCCAGTGTTGAGTTTGTTGCTGAGATTGAAGTTCGAAACATGTTGAAGAGGAATTTGCTGAAGGCTGAAACTTGTGAGTTGCTGAGGCTTGATTTTGTTGTTGAAGTTTGAAGTTGCAATGCAAGTGAGAAATTCGATTTGAAAAGAAGAAGGTTGCTGAAGTTCAAATCTGAAGTTACTGAAGTACGAATTTCAAAGAGTGAAGTTACTAAAATCTGAAGTTGCTGAAGCTGAATGTTATTGAAGAAGTGCGAACTTGCTAAGTCTGATTTGAAATTGAAGAAGTGTGAATTCAAGTCTGAAGTTGCTGAGTGTGAAGTGAAGTTGCTGAAGCTTGCTTAGAAATTTTCTAAGTATTGAAGCTCGAATCTGTTGAAGAAGAAGTTGAGGTTTGTGAATGAGAAATGATATTGCAGCTTCTCAAGTTCTTGAAGTCGACTGGCAGCCCCTGCACAATATTTTGTTTATTTTCTAAATTAATTTACTCATGGATGTTCATTGTCTTGCAGATGGCTGAAGCAAGAACAATTGGCAAGGACAACAATGGTGCATCCAGGCAAGCTGTTATAAAGAAGCTGAGCAAGTCTTTCTTGCTGGGGTCAAAGTTTACTTCAAAGTTGGGAAAGCTTGCTGACACGAATTTGGGCTCTGTCAACTTGGAGACTTTCAAGAATCGAATGCTGGCGATTGGTAATCATCAACCTTCGACCACTGCACACAACATCATTCGAAGTGGGTTATATGCAGCTGTTGGTTTCCCACCAGCCATTCAGTGTTCGGAGCTGATGATGGAGTGCGCCAACTGCTACGAGAAGGATCACAGGTCAATCATGTCACCATATGGACAAGTGCTCGCCAACCTCACTCCTTCTGCCATTGGTGAAGCTTTTGGAATCCCAGTGCATAGAAACATGATTTATAAATCAAGGGAGCGAGCTGAGCGAATGTATGCTTCTGCATTCGAAAGATGTACAGAGACAATCAATACTCACTGGATGAGCAACCCCAGGCCTTCTCGTACGAAGTTGCCAAGACAAATCATAGCAGATGACTTGAAGCAGGAGTATTGTGATCTTATCATGATGCTGAGTCGAGTTGGAGGCTGCCCACAATCGTTTATTTTTAAGCCGTGGATGTTCTACTACATCAACCTCGTGCTGGAAGGAAAGGATTACGTCAACTGGGCTGAAATGATCAATGACAATTTGCACGAGCAGCTCCTGAGCCTGAGAAGAACAAAGACATTTTATATGGGCTCTTACATCATTTACATGCTGGACCCTATGACAAAATACAAAGGAATTTCATACAAGGAGCCTGTTGGCTGTGGTTCTCACCAGTTCAAAATTCATGAGGCTTGTCCGCAGCTACAGTTGACAAGTACCACTCATTACAAGCCTGCCAATGACGCCTTCACCATGCACATCACAAGAACACTTCAAGAGCGGATGCATCACAGGATCTCGAGGGAAGCCCAGGAATTGATTGAGAGGTATGGTTGCTGGTTTATACAATTTCCGAAGTTTTCTTACATAAGGCTGCAAGGATTTTCCTCATACCCATATAGGCTGCCTAAGTACCCAACCAACAAAATTTTAATGTTAGAGATATCTAGGCAATTGGTTGCCTATGATAAGATTCAGAAGAAAAAGAAGGGAGGTGTTGACTTCCCAATTGTCATGGGAAATTCAGATGAAGTGTGTCCTTCATTGCAGGCAGCTAGAGAAGCTGAAAGTGAGCTTCAGTTTTATCACTTTTCATATCACACCAGCCGACAGCACTATGATCCGCATAACAACATCAAATGGGTATTGTCAGAAGAGTTTAAACACAAGGCAAACATTGAGGATTATTGGGCTGATGCATCAAACGAAGCAGAAGTCAGGAAGAGAATGTTCTCTAGGTTGCCAATAGGCATGATTAGGGAGTGTGAAGTCATTCCGGTACCAGACCAGGTGGATGAGGACATGAACGTCGTCCATCCAGATTATGAGGCAGTGAGATATACTCCACTTCCACTCCCGAATTGGTCAGAGCCTGAGATAGTAGATTTGGACGCACTTTGCATTCCGGTCCTGACATTTACTAGAGCATGGGTTGACAGGCGTGTGAGTAGATTGAAGAGTAGGTCGATTGCATTGACTTACAATTTGATGGGAGATCACAGGACACCCACTACTAGCAAGAAGAAACAAATTACACAAGGTCTGGAGTCTAGAAAGAAAGAGCCAGTTCAGTAAGAGCTTGTTTAGCCGGAACCTCCACGAGTTGTAGTTGAATCACCCACGCCATTGGAGACACGTTCTCCAAGCATACAGGAGGTTTCTTTATTTGCTGATCAAAGAAATGCATTGAATCAGGTGCAAGCGGTACAAGAAGATAATCGGCCACCACGAAGAGAGTCAGTTGGCTAGAGCGTCAATGCACCTACTAGAGATGATCCACGGACGGATGAGGGGACTGCTACTGACCCTCAGTTTCAGCAAGAGTTAGAGACGGCTTTAGACAATGATGATATAGTTTCAGGAGATATTGAACCACTAGAGGCCGATGAGCCTCACCAGAATGATATAGAAGTTGAACAAGTCCGTGAAGTAGAGGCACAAGAACAACAACCGTTTGATATACAGTATACGGTACCTGATTGGCTCAGAGACAGGATGAGAAGAAGCCCCAACGAAGAGATTGATCCAGCAGTTGAGATGGAAGAGTTTTTGAACAGGATCAGCGCGCCTCCACAAAAGAAGAGAGCACGGAAGTTTTCAAAGATCTCGACTGAAGAGGATGGCTCTCGCACCCTTCACGTGGCAGTGCCACAGGTTGATTGTGACCGAGATGAAGCAGTACCCGAAAACTATGTGGTCACAACTTTGGAGTTAGGACGCCCCACAGGTGCACAGATTGTAGAGGAGTGTGATAACTCCTACCTCGCCCTCAAGGCGGTTATTTAAAAGGAAGGAAAGTACAAGAAGTTGAAAAGAGAGCATAAGGCTTTGATAGGATATGTGCGGTTGTCTGTCCTCGTGGGCAGGAGATTCCAGCGATAGAGCTTCCAGCTGAGATACCTAGAGAGTCGATTAGTGGCTTGTTGGAGTTAGGGAAGATGGCACAGGAGGCAGCTAAGTGGGTCACGGGAGTTCATGCTGAGACAAAAAAGTTTATGGAGGACCTTGCTCTTTCTTTTCAGCAGGCTTCTAGTATTTTGGCACGAATGGAGGCAGTTGATCAGGCTTGGGGAGATGCTTCTGTTTATCAGAGCAAGGTTATTCAGCGTCTTGAGGCATTGAGACATGTTCCTTTGCGGTTGCTGATTGATGGAGGGGTTATTCAGGAGAATGACAGGTATGACTTTTCTAGATGGTATTCTTCAGCAATCATAGGACGTGGTTTCTTCAACGCGGCACAAGCGGATTCAACTAGAGTACAGAAGGCTATGGCCAACATTATTGATGGAGTCCAGAATACCTTTGAGGCCATATTTGCTAGGCGGTTGAATCCAGACAAGGTGACTGCTGATAATTTGAGGGGTAGGCTGGTGCCTTTCTTTTCAGAGGTGAAGACCTTCGTACAAGATGACTTTCAGAACACCTCTACTTTCTGTAGCTTGATCCAGAGCACGCAGGATTCCTTAGTTGCTTGGAGAAAATCTTATGGACGGCATGAAGCGTGAGTCACGGTGTTAGAGTTCCAACTTGATTGCATTCCACCCATTTCAATTCAGGAGGTTGAGGCTGTACTTGGAAGGTTCATTGAGTTTGCAGCCAGAGAGAGAGAATGGGAATGCACTACTGGACGATGATCTTCTAGAAGACTGATTATGGGCATTAATTGCCTTTACTATTTTGGGAGTGAGTGGGAATCTTTGATTCATTTAATGTACCACTCCCCATTCTGACAGTTTTTAGGGTTAGGGCTAAGGTGGCTTAATCTTAGCCACTCTTTTGATTGTAATCTTAGCCGTCCATCGGACTGGGCTATCTATAAAAGGGGGAGTCCCCCTCATTTGTAATGCATTAGAATTAAAGATTAGAATTAGAATAGACATCAGACTAGAGACTAGAGCAGAGATATACATTTTGCTTGATAGTTTAGCATAGTTTGGAGGAGAAGGAAAGTTTTCCTTTGAAAACTTTTGTAAGAAATTGTTATGTAACACTTTCATGATTGAAGATCTGTTCATTGATGGTGAAATTCGTCTTCATTGTGTTTAGCTAGCAAGGTTTCTTCGTCCCTTCAATTCCAAGTAGCGTAAGATAGCGTAAAGTAGTTTAAGAAGTAGCATTTTCATTTCATGCAAGTAGATGGTAGCTGTGGATGTGTGGCATTGATCAAGGCACTTCGTTTCATTCCATACCACTAGCGGCTTGCTGACGGCAAGTTTGCCTTGCGTGGTCTACTGGAGCATTTCATAAACTTAACTTCAGTTGTAGATCATGTCTTGGTATGCATCGTTTTGACGGTATCTTGATGTTGAGTTGTGACTTGAAAATTACTCGCTATCCCTTTGAAGATTGCACCTACTTTGTGTAAGCTGTCTAGCGTGAGGTGGAGCAGAATTTGGTTGGAGCTGTTGAGGTTGATCCCACATCCCGCCTTAGAGTAAAACCTAGAATCTTCTTACCCTTTACACTCATTTACTTTCGGTTCATCTTTGGTTAGTTTTAGGAAAACGTACTTATTGCTAAATCATCCGCATTACGCAAATCCCTTCCAATCATCCATTTACTATTAACTGCAAGTATCTTGAACAATTGTGTAAGTCCCCTCATGAAAACAGCAATTCACATCAAACCAACTGAGGGTATTCTAAGTATTTCGGAACCTTGGAGTTGGACGTGCGAACTTTCTCGCAATCTTAGCGCACATAATACTTTGATCAAGAGAGAATGGAGTAGCCTTCGGACAACTTTGTTCTGCTGATTGGTGCGGTCATAAAAATCACATCAACACCTAATAAAGATAAGAACCGTGTACTGATTGGGCAAGAAACTTAGGAAGAGAAAGTTCGGCGATCACTTAGGCTATAGGAGCAAGAAAATAGATGACAAAGGCTAAATCAAATTGACAAAGAAATCCATGCAGATATAACTGAAATAAATCAATTCATTATAAGAGCACACCAAAACCTGGAATTGACAAAGAAATCCATGTAGATATAACTGAAATAAATCAATTCATTATAAGAGCACACCAAAACCTGGATGGAATAGACCGATCTATCATAAGAGCACACCAAAGTCTTGTTGAAGAAAAGGACGATGGACCCTTCAATACATTGTATGGAGAAAGATATAGAATTTATGAAAATGAAAACGAATTAAGTGTAGAGCTTGACAGTAGTATCCGACGCATTTCAGAGTTGTCCATATCGAACGGCGACGAAGGGATGAGGACTAAAAGATTTGAGCCTAAGACCCTAGGGCAGAGGGAGTACTGGAACGAACCCCAGGAGGCTCGAGGTTTCGAGGATGTTGACAGAAGACGTGGGAGAGACTCGTATGTGGCTGAGAGTGCAAGTGATGCACTAGAACATAGCGGGAGAACTAGTACAGTCAAGTCCAACCCACAAGGAGGGCATCGGGGAAGGATGGTTACTTTGCTAGCCGAGAGGCTCAAGTTGCCAAAATTTTCAGGGAACGGGTCACAAGATCTAGTACGACATTGCAAAATGTGTGAGACGATCTAGATAGCCAACAGACAGGATGATACGAACTATTGGCTGAAAGCATTTTCAACAATGCTAAGAGACAATGACATCGACTGGTACACAGAACTGGACCAAGTAAATAGGGCATCATGGAGATTACTCAAGAAGGCATTCGAAGATGAGTTCAAACTCCTCAGGGATGACAGTGAAATAATAGCGGAAATCTACAATACGAAGCAAGGGAAGCACGAGAGCGTGCGTACGTATAACTGAAGACTTAAAGACTTGTTGGGGAAACTAGAGGCTCAGCCGGCCAACGGGCTAAAGAAACACTAGTTCATCGAAGGCTTAGTTCTGTCGTTGAGAAAAAAAAGTTGTACCTCCATCATCGTATGCTGAAGCATACAATCGGGCGATGGATATAAAGAGCAAAAATAAAACATCCTCCTGAGGGAAATGGAAGATAGACGATGAGGAGAGTACGGACAATAGTGATGGTGAGTCAAAAACGGTGCAAGCACTTCAGAAAGATATGCTAAGAAGGATGAAAGAATTAAAGGATGATAAGAAGAGCACAAAGGAAGCCAGAGAACTGTGGTGTACAGATTGCAATGGGGAAGTGTTGATGTGATTTTTGTGACCGCACCAATCAGCAGAATAAAGTTGTCCGAAGGCTACTCCATTCTCTCTTGATCAAAGTATTCTGTGCGCTAAGATTGCAAGAAAGTTCGCACATTCAACTCCAAGGTTCCGAAATACTTAGAATACCCTCAGTTGGTTTGATGTGAATTGCTGTTTTCACGAGGGGACTTACACAATTGTTCAGAATACTTGCAGTTAACAGTAAATGGATGATTGGAAGGGATTTGTATAATGTGGATGATTTAGCAATAAGTACGTTTTCCTAAAACTAACCAAAGATGAACGGAAAGTAAATGAGTGTAAGGGTAAGAAGATTCTATATTCTACTCTAAGGCGGGACGTGGGATCAATCTTAACAGCTTCAACCAAACTCTACTCCGCCTCACGTTGGACAGCTTACACAAAGTAGGTGCAATCTTCAAAGGGATAGCAAGTAATTTTCAAGTCACAACTCAACATCAAGATACCGTCAAAACGACGCATACCAAGGCATGAGCTAAACTGAAGTTAAGTTTATGATATGCTCCAGTAGACCACGCAAGGCAAACTTTCCGTCAACAAGCCGCTAGTGGTATGGAATGAAACGAAGTGCCTTGATCAATGCCACACATCCACAGCTACTATCTACTTGCATGAAAAGAAAATGCTACTTCTTAAACTACTTTACATTATCTTATGCTACTTGGAATTGAAGGGACGAAGAAACCTTGCTAGCTAAACACAATGAAGACAAATTTCACCATCAATGAAAAGATCTTCTATTATGAAAGTGTTACACAACAATTTCTTACAAAAGTTTTCAAAGGAAAACTTTCCTTCTCCTCCAAACTATGCTAAACTATGAAGCAAAATGTCTACTCTTTGCTCTAGTCTCTAGTTTGATGCCTGTTCTAATTCTAATGTCTAATGAGATACAAATGAGGGGGACTCCCCCTTTTATAGATAGCCCAGTTCAAAGGACGGCTAGGGTTACAATCAAAAGAATGGCTAAGATTAAGCCACCTCAGCCCTAACCCTAAAAACTGCCAGAATGGGGAGTAGTACATTAAATGAATCAAAGATTCCCACTCACTCCCAAAATAGTAAAGGCAATTAATGCCCATAATCAGTTTTCTAAAATATCATCATCCAGAAGTGCATTCCCATTCTCCTTCTCTCTGGCTGCAAACTCAATGAACCTGCCAAGCACAGCCTCAACCTCCTGAACTGAAATGGGTGGAATGCAATCAAGCTGGAACTCTAACACCGTGACTCACGGTTCATGTCATGCACAAGATTTTCTCCAAGCAACTAAGGAATCCTGCGTGCTCTGGATCAAGCTAGAGAAAGTAGAGGTGTTCTCAAAGTCATCCTGTACGAAGGTCTTTACCTCTGAAAAGAAAGGCACCAGCCTAGCCCTCAAATTATCAGCAGTCACCTCACCTGGATTCAACCGCCTAACAAATATGGCCTCGAAAGTATTCTGGACTCCATCAATAATGTTGGCCATAGCCTTCCATACTCTAGTTGAATCCTCTTGTGCTGCGTCGAAGAAACCACGTCCCGTGATTGCTGAAGAATACCATCTAGAAAAGTCATACCTGTCATTCTCCTAAATAACCCCTCCATCAATCAGCATCCGCAAGGGAACATTTTTCAATGCCTCAAGACGCTGAATAACCTTGCTCTAATAAACAGAAGCATCTCCCCAGGCCTGATCAACTGCCTCCATTCGTGCCAAAATACTAGAAGCCTGCTGAAAAGCAAGATCAAGGTCCTCCATAAACTTTTCTGTCTCGGCACGAACTCCCGTGACCCACTTATCTGCCTCCTGTGCCATCTTCCCTAACTCCAACAAGCCACTAATCGACTCTCTAGGTATCTCAGCTGGAAGCTCTATCGCTGGAATCTCCTGCCCACGAGGACGAGACAATTGCTGCACATATCCAATCAAAGCCTTATGCTCCCTTTTCAACTTCTTATACTTTCCTTCCTTTTTAAAATAATCTATCCTTGAGGGCGTGGTAGGAGTATCGCACTCCTCTACAATCTATGCACCTGTGGGATGTCCTAACTCCAGAGTTGTGACCACATAGTTTTCGGGTACTGCTTCATCTCGGTCACAATCAACCTGTGGCATTGCCATGTGAAAGGTGCGAGAGCCATCCTCTTCAGTTGAGATCTTTGAAAACTTCTGTGCTCTCTTCTTTTGTGGAGGCGCACTGATCCTGTTCAAAATCTCTTCCATTTCAACTGCTGGATCAATCTCTTCACTGGGGCTTCTTCTCATCCTATCTCTTAGCCAATCAGGTACTGTATACTGTATATCAAACGGTTGGTGTTCTTGTGCCTCTACTTCACGGACTTGTTCAACTTCTATATCATTCTGGTGAGGCTCATCGGCCTCAAGTGGCTGAGTATCTCCTGAAACTATATCATCATCCTCCAAAGCCGTCTCCAACTCACGCTGAAACTGAGGGTCAGTAGCAGTCCCCTCATCATCTTGCTGATCGTCTCTAGTAGGTGCGTTGACGCTCTGGCCAACTTACTCTCTCCGTGGTGGCCGATTATCTTCTTGTACCGCTTGCACCTGATTCAATGCATTTCTTTGATCAGAAAATAAAGAAACCTCCTGTATGCTTGGAGAACGTGTCTCCAATGGCGTGGGTGATTCAACTACAACTCTTGGAGGCTCCGGCTGAACAGGCTCCTGCCGAACTGGCTCTTTCCTTCTAGATTCCGGACCTCGTGTGATTTGTTTCTTCCTGCTAGTGGTGGGTGTCCTGTGATCTCCCATCAAATTGTAAGTCAATGCAATTGACCTACCCTTCAACCTGCTCACACGTCTGTCAACCCACGCTCTAGTAAATGTCAAGACTGGAATGCAAAGTGTGTCCAAATCTGCTATCTCTGGTTCTGACCAATCCGGGAGTGGAAGTGGAGTATTTCTCACTGCTTCATAATCTAGATGGACGACGTTCATGTCCTCATCCACCTGGTTTGGTACTGGAATGACTTCACACTCCCTAATCATGCTTATCGGCAACCTAGAGAACATTCTCTTCTCGACTTCTGCTTCGTCTGGTGCACCAGCCCAATAATCCTCAATGTTTGCCTTATGTTTAAATTCCTCTGACAGTACCCATTTGATATTGTTATGCGGATCATAGTGCTGTCTGTTGGTGTGATAGGAAAAGTAATAAAACTGAAGCTCGCTCTCAGCTTCTCTAGCAATGAAGGACATACTTCATCGGAATTGCCCATGACAATTGGGAAGTCCACACCTCCTTTCTTCTTTTTCTTCTGAATCTTATCGTAGGCAACCAATTGCCTAGATATCTCTAACATCAATATTCTGTTGGTTGGGTACTTAGGCAACCTATATGGGTATGAGGAAAATCCTTGCAGCCTTATGTAAGAAAACTTCGGAAATTGTATAAACCAGCACCCATACCTCTCAATCAATTCCTGGGCTTCCCTCGAGATCCTGTGATGCATCTGCTCCTGAAGTGTTCTCGTGATGTGCATGGCGAAGGCGTCATTGGCACGCTTGTAATGAGTGGTACTTGTCAACTATAGCTGCAGACAAGCCTCATGAATTTTGAATTGGTGAGAGCCACAACCAACAGGCTCCTTGTATGAAATTCCTTTGTATTTCGTCATACGGGCCAGCATGTAAACAATGTAAGAGCCCATATAAAATGTCTTCGTTCTTCTTAGGCTCAGGAGCTGCTCGTGCAAATTGTCACTGATCATTGCAGCCCAGTTAACGTACTCCTTTCCTTCCAGCACGAGGTTGATCTAATAGAACATCCATGGCTCAAAAATAAACGATTGCAAGCAACCTCCAACTCGACTCAGCATCATGATAAGATCACAATACTGCTACTTTAAGTCATCTGCTATGATTTGTCTTGGCAGCTTCATACGAGAAGGCCTGGGGTTGCTCATCCAGTGAGTATTGATTGTCTCTGTACATCTCTCGAATGCAGAAGCATACATTCGCTTAGCTTGCTCCCTTGATTTGTAAATCATGTTTCTATGCACTGGGATTCCAAAAGCTTCACCAATGGCAGCAGGAGTGAGGTTGGCGAGCACTTGTCCATCTGGTGACATGATTGACCTGTGATCCTTCTCGTAGTAGTTGGCGCACTCCATCATCAGCTTCGAACACTGAATGGCTGGTGGGAAACCAGCAGCTGCATATAACCCACTTCAAACAATTTTGTGTGAAGTGGCCGAAGGTTGATGATTACCAATCCCCAGCATTTTATTCTTGAACGTCTCCAAGTTGAAAGAGCCAAAATTGGTATCAGTCAGCTTGCCCAACTTCGAAGTAAACTTTGACTCCGGCAAGAAAGACTTGCTCAGCTTCTTTATAACTGCTTGCTTGGATGCACCATTGTTGTCCTTGCCAGTTGTTCTTGCCTCAGCCATCTGCAAAAGAATAAACATCCATCAGCAAATTGACTTAGAAAAATAAATAAAATGTTGTGCAGGGGCTGCCAGTTGACTTCAAGAACTTGAGAAGCTGCAATATCATTTCTCATTCGCAAACCTCAACTTCTTCTTCAACAGATTCGAGCTTCAATACTTAGAAAATTTCTAAGCAAGCTTCAGCAACTTCACTTCACACTCAGCAACTACAGACTTGAATTCACACTTCTTCAATTTCAAATCAGACTTAGCAAGTTCGCACTTCACACTCTCAGCAACTCAGCAACTTCAGATTTTAGTAACTTCACTCAGCAACTGCAGACTTGAATTCAGCAACCTTCTTCTTTTCAAATCGAATTTCTCACTTGCATTGCAACTTCAAACTTCAGCAACAAAATCGAGCTTCAGCAACTCACAAGTTTCAGCCTTTAGCAAATTCCTCTTCAACAAGTTTCGAACTTCAGTCTCAGCAACAAACTCAACACTGGACTCAGAGCAAATCGAATTCTCTTCAGCTGTGAAAAAGAAGTGAATAACCTTCAGTACTTATAGGAAATTCGAATTCTAGAAGAAGGCTAAGTTTAGCCAGTGAATTAAATCTCCACTACTTCATTCGAATTTCCCTCTCTGGTATTTTTGACACTTGTCTTTCGATGTCAGGAATCTTATTCTTCTAGAAGTTCAACTTGTATTGTCACATTTTAAATTCACTTTCGAATTTTTATTTTTTTAATTCATCATTTAATCAATTTCCATTCACCAGCCAAAGTTCTGTCTTGCAAATTCTCAATTTTAATCACCTCTGACACTCTGGAAAATTCATCTGTGAAGAACTCAATCAATATCATCTAGGCAATTCACTTTAAATTCATCGTCGAAGCATTTTCCATTTGAAAACACACTTTATTCAAATTTTCCTTAGAAAATTTCACAATTCAAGCACCGATTAAATTCTTCACCCAAAAAGCGTTGGCGAAGTGCAGAAGACATGGAAATCCATTTCTCATCAAAGATCATCAGTACCCAGAAGAAAATTTTCTCGAAAACGCGATGAATCCATGGGTATGCAACGAACGGGTTCATTTAAATTTTTAAATTTTGAACCTTAGAAAAATATCTCCTTATGAATTTTTTAAATCCGTTCTTCTCATCTATGAACATCTTGTTGCTCTGACTCGAAATTTTTTTTGAATTCATCCTGCAATGCCAACATTCTCTGACTCCGTCACTGGAAAATTCATTTGTGCTCCAAGAAAAATTTCATCACCTTCATGTCTAGGCGTATTTTCTAGAGGAAGAAAATATTTTGCCTTAGAAATTTTTTTAAATCATTTAGCATTTTGAAAAATTTTCCTTGGGAATTTTTTTTTTTTAATTTCATCTTCATTCATTTTCCTGTGAGAAATTTTTTATTTCATCCATGCTCATTTGCCAGTGGTGGAAATTTTTATCAACTTCACTTGGAAAATCTTCCTGAAGGCTTAACATGTTTTACTTTTCATTTGGCAATTTCCAACGCCTTAGGAAATTTTTATCACTTTGCAATATTCTCCATTTAAATCTTAGGCGCACTTCATACATCATGAGGAACATTCAACTTCACCACGCCTAGTAATATTTTCCATCTCCACTTCCAAGGCCTAGGATCAACTTTGTTTTCACCACGCCTTGTATTTTACCTCACCACCTTAGGCACAAATGACACATGCTGAAGGATATTGAACACGCCTAGCATATTTTATTCACCCTTGCCTTAGCAATTATCACTTCATCACCTTTACACTTTGGGCACAATCCAACTTGAAGAAGGATATTCATCTAAAACTCCAATGCCTAGCACATTTAAATCTCTCCTCTTTGTGCCTTGGGCGCATATTACACTTGCTAGAAGATGAAACCTTCAACATGACTAACAAGTGACGCTTGAGCTTCCAACTTTTGTCTTCACATGGCCCCATTTGGGCGCATTTGAGCCTAGGAGGAGGATGAAAGTTTGTTGACATTTTGACTTTCCAACCTTGGGCGCATATGACAAGAGGAGAGGAATAAAGCCTTTCAACGTCCTTGCTTTGACTTGTGACTCTTGAGATTCTTCCTTTTTGTCCTCACATGGCCTCATTTGGGCGCATTTTTCCATGCATGAAGGATGAAACTTCCAACGCCTTCAACAAGTGACCTTTTGACTTCCAGCTTTTTGTCCTCACATGGCCTCATTTGGGCGCATTTCCACATACATGAAGGATGGGTGCATTTGGGGGGTGGTGGAGGATATTTATACTTAGCCATTTTTCTTTGAAGTCATCCACTTTGAGGGCGCATTTAGCTATGTGTGCAGGATGAAACATTTTGACCTCTTTGACTTGCTTGTTGCATGGGCGCATTTTGCCATAGGAGGTGGACGAGTTTTATACTTAGAAAATTTTGCTATCAACCCTCTCAAAGTGGGCGCATTTCTCCTAGGCTGAAGGATGAAGCTTGTACTTAGAAACTTTTCCATGCTTGGCCTGTGCGGAGGGCGCATTTTCATGGTGGTGCAGGATGAAGTCTCAGACTTAGCCAATTTTTCTCGTCTTCATCAGCTTCTTCATGCCTTACTATAAATAGTAAGCCTTTTAATTCTCGTACTTCAGAAGCTCAGATTGCCTTGAAATTTTGAACACTGGATCCTCACGACTTCATCAACCTGTTGACACTGCTATTTCGGGTTGGCCTGCTATTTTTAGCCCATTTCTGAAGGTGGTTTGCTATTTATAGTAACTGCCTACTTCTGATACCTCCACAACTCCGTTTGATTTGAAATTCGAATGATGCGCTCCTCACCACGTGACCTGCCTGCTGACATCGGCGCCCGCCGCTGATTTGCTATTTTTAGCCTGTTTCCAAAATGACTTACTATAAATAGTAAGTGCTCCGTTTGCCTTCAAATTTTATCAGCAGATAGCTTGAGAGATGTTGATCGCGGTGGTATACACCGATTTTTGAAAATTCTGACTTTTTACCCCTCTTTTCGGGCCCCGAAGCTAGAAACCCTAACTCATCTTGCATGCATATCAAACGATCTCCGTTTGTCCTCGTTTCTGTTGCATTGCGATCAACTCGTGATTCTAAAGTGCTGGGAAGCGGCTGTCGGGATGCATCTGCTAAAAATAGCAAGTTCCTTAATAAGTGATCATCTCTGTTTGCATGTCACATCACTGCGTAGCTCTCGAAAAACCCATCAGGAATATGCAGACATGCAAAGAAAACCTTGACATGCAAACCCTAAAAATAGCCCCGGAAGGCTGAACTTTGAAAGTTATCATCTCATTTTGCATGTTACACCATCGCGAAGGTCTCTGAAAACCTAGAAGGAATCTCCAGACATGTGTTGAAAAATTCTGCATCCAAGCCCTGAAATCTGCCCCGGAAGCTGAACTGCTAAAAATAGTAAGTTGTCTGTTTCAGCTCAAATTTTGCACACGAGCAACTTGATGTGTTCTGAATGCAGTGTGACTGTTAAAACTCCGAAAGTGTTGAAAGATTGCCTGTAATTGCTCACTTACTAAAAATAGTAAGTGACTGGAATCTGATGAAATTTCAGTGGAAGCTTGCTGGAAGCACCCTGACCTCAATGTTAATCCCTGTTTTCAATATATTCACTTTGTTCGACCTCAGATTGACCAGGAAAGTACAAACCTTAATTTTCCAGACTTGGCCAAATTTCTCGTTTAAGCTCAATGGCGGGCACGTTGCCCGAAAGGAAAACTAGAAAAGAGACAGAGAGAGAGGGAGAGAGAAAGAGAGAAAACCAAAGCCAAAAAGGACCAGAATGGAGCAAAAATTAGGGGGGGTTCCCATTTTGAATGGGGCGATGTGTGAAAAGGTCACAACAGGAAGGTCACACAAAAGAAAATTGCTCGAAGAAGTTCTGCGATATCTACCAAGTGATGGGACATTTCATTAAGGAATCCCATACAACTTAAAAGCAAGAAGTGCACAAGTACTCTTTGCCCAAGGAGAACTATCAACATTGCCGAACACACCATCAAAAACCCAAAACAATCCCAACGCGTCCCTTGGAGGGTACTGAAATAACCGGAGGAGCAATAATAGGACCCCACGAAGTAAGATATAGTACGACGGTAAAGGAAGGCCCATGATACAATGCCGGAAGTGCAATGAATGGGGCCACTTTGCCAGGCAATGCCAGAACAGTCAAGGTTCTGGGAGAAGATTGTGCGAGTGGTGTGGATCAGGTGACCATGAAGACAACGAATGCCTTAAGCAGAAAGGCATCCATATGCTAGAGGTGGAGGGGCAAGAGGTACTAGCTATCACCAGAGCGCTAGCAAAAAAGGCCACCTATCTAGATCCATGTACAAAAAAGCAATGAATGAGGGAAGCAAAAGCAAAAGTGGAGCTGGCGATGGCGAGGGAAAACAAAACAGCTTTGGAGAACATCGTACGATAGGTACTGCAGACCACTGTACTGATAAAAATAATTGACCTTCTCCAGACTTTGCCGCAGTTGGGATTGGCAATCACAAACATAATCGGGGATGGCAAGAAACTGCGATCGGAGGGCCGAAGAAAAGAATTTGTATTGGAACCGCCACCGTATAGTGAACAAACCATTGACCCAATATTGCTGACGACAAACATCGAGAAGGTGCCAACAGTCATTCAGATGGAGATCAGAGGGAACATTTTGACAAACACTATTGTCGATAGAGGATCGGGAGTCAACGTACTACCCGAAGACACATGGAAGAGCCTTCGGAAGCCAACACTCTGGCCATCGACATTCCAACTCGTCGGTGTCGATCAACACGACATCAAACCGTTGGGAACATTTATGGCATAGAAGGTGGTGATCAGAACATAGCCATTCCTACTAAACTTCGTAGTCATCCCACTTCAGAGGAAGGCATACGATGCGTTGCTCGGACGAGGGTGGTTAGTGGTAGCTAGGGCAAATCTCAATTGGAAAAGAAACACACTGTCCATAGAGAGCAACGGGAGGAAGTACGTGATCAACTTGAGAAATCAAACATTCAGTGAAGAACTAGCATCCTCAAACTCTGAATCGAGAAAGGAGGCAGAATGGAGGAAGAAGGAGGAACCATAGAGCCAAATGATGAAGGCATCCTAGACCTCTAGGAGTGCTCGGAGGATGAAACAAATTCCTTGAACGGACTATTCCATTGGCAGATGGAGGACTATGAAGTTTTTCAACAAGATTGCAATATGTTGCAAGTCAAAGAGGAAAGGATGGGGAAAGACGAAGCATCAACAAGCCAATCGTTCCCTCCTGAGTACGAAGAATATAAAGGAGTGGCCAAAGTAGATGACACACCAACACATCACTTCGAAGGGGATAAAGTGATCAAGTATTAGGAACTGAACATAAAGAAGGTCAACCTGGGGGAAGAAGGTAATCCCCGTACTATCCTAGTGGGAGATGACTACAAGCCCGTACTAAAAACAACTGCATTCAAAATTTTCATGGAGTGCAAGGACGCCTTCGCATGGACGTACAAGGACTTGAAGGGCGTACCTCCAGAGTTGTGCATACACAAAATTCCACTTGTACCAGGAGCCCAGCCCGTTCAAAAGAGACTATAGTATGCTAACCTGTTTGCTATAAGTTTTTTACGATTTTCACCTCTTACTTAGTTTAGGCATTTCATCAAATAGTTTTCTTGTATGCTGACATTCTGCCAAACACTTAACACCCTTGCTATTTTGAGTTTGATTTGGTTTGTTTACAATGAGATGATATTCTTAATGCAAGATATATTCATTCACAACATTTTCACAATTTCAAACACACCAAAGAGAAAAATTACCAACAATGATAATCCATAACTAAAATATTCAGTTCACGTACTTTACACAATAATTCACCAACAATAGATTTTGATGATAACAGATAATGTGTTATGACCTGAAATACAAAGCCAAGATTAAATATTTTTTTCCTCTTCCCTTGGTACCTAACAATATATGCTCCCTTATTCTTCTTTCTAGCTTGCACGAGTTGAAAAATGCCAATGTAATTGCACTCTATGAATTCCGATTCTAGGAAGGGCCCACACTATGTAAATGTAACTCCTTATGCACAACAACACTTTTGATTGGTAGCTCCCGAGTATCAAATTCTTAAAGTTTTACCACATATGGTTGGCGTCATATATGAAAACACAGCTCCCTTGTAAAGATATGGTGGTTCTTTACTCTCTATGACGTGTCAACTTACTGTCATTATTTCACACCTGTCTATTATTAAACACAATTCCACCTATATTGACAGCTCGTGAACATCTATATTCCCCAATATTTGCTGGTAGTTCTCACACAAGACACGACTTTATTCCCAGGACTATTCTTTTGCTCGATGCTAGGAAAGGAAGGCGGAAAATGGTAGTAAGATGGAAATAATATTAAATAATCGCTTCTCCCGTAACTTCATGAAGCGGCATCAATAGCAACTCCCATTCTTTTCCTTCTTCAATTATTTTGGCTAGGCGTTTCTTCATAAATTGTTTGATATTCCCTTTAATTCTTAAATCCCATGACTCAGATGGATTAAGGGACTTGCATTTGTAATGTTGGCGATATATATTACTCACCTCTTCTGTGTGATGCAGAAAACTCAAGGTCCCGATAAAATGAAGACTCTTTGCTCCTTGCGTAGACGGTTTGTCCTTCTTCCATTATTCTCCATGACACAATATCATAAGCCATCATCCTCCATTATGTTTCGAGCTGTGACTCCTCTACAATGCCTATTTTAGAATGCAAGCAACTCCCGACAAAAATATTAACAAGCTTCTTTAATTAATTCTAGTTCTTGATATTATTCCCAATGAATTCGAATTTCCTTCACAGCTACACTAGCATCGAATTGAATAAATTGTTCCTGCAATACATTTAGAACTTCCATGATTTCTGACAACTTTCCGTCTACTATATATTAGTTGTGATTTCCCACAAGGCAACAACGACTCTTTATATGCGCTCTGCTATAGGAAAGAGTTATTAACAATTCGCCAAACTCAAAATTAATGAATTAAACTCCTATTAATCTTTGAATCAAACAGACAGACTGTGTTATATTAGCGGCCAAATCATGGTGACTATGCAATTCTTATTTTTAGATGCTTAAAGGAAACACGACTAAATGGTTTGCAACAACTGTCCACATCAACTCCTCGTTTCCACAACTGTCCACGTCAATTTATAACTTCTTAATTTCCTCAAACGTGCCACCACAGATATTTACTGAATTACTTGAATGGGCTGAATTAAATTAGCTCCCAACCGCTACGACCCCGTTCTTTTCCTTCCACAATAGGTATATATTTTTAAATTCACCCCAAAAAGTTGGCTTTTACAGTGCCGTGGTGCAAAGCCGTGACTCTCAGAAATGCACAGTTTAATAAATTCAATCTTCCAAGTCTCAACTTATAAAACATTATCTATCATCACCATAATTCTCAAAACTACATGACTGGATTTAAGAATATATATTTTATTCAAATCTATATACAAACAGATACTTTTTTCCCTTGAAAATTTGTCTTTGCTAGAGACTAAATAAAATTCCGAACTCGAAACGTTAATAGCAACTGCAAAATCTAAGTGATTTTGCTAGTATAGAAATTGGGTTTTCGTCCAATTCTAAAACATGAGGGTTTTCATCCTCAGGTTACGGAAAAGAGCCAAGCTCTCCAAACCGAAATCAACCATGCCTGACTGCAAATGAATTCTCAAAACTTTTAATCTTTTCTCATTCGTAATTCCTCATGTGTCTTCTTGAATTCTCGTCTTGTTCCTTTTTTCACCTTTTATTCTTTTTATTGAGAATTCCCCTCAAAGTAACTTTATTTATTTATTTAAACTTTTTTAACTTTAGTTACTTATGCTCTATTAATTTAAGTTGTCCTTTTTAACTTAACTAATTCCGACAACTTAAATTAATAATCTAACTTTATGCTGACTCATAAAATTGGGGACATTACAGCCCACCCTTCTCAAATATTGCTTCTCCTCAAGCAATGTCAGCACAACCACCAGACCAGCCAAAACCAATAGTAATTCTAGGATCCCAAACCAACCTTTGGAAGAAGCCACCAAGCTACCACTGTGCCACTGTGATAAAAACAAACAACACATTATGCCAAATCTGAACTCAGCACACTTGTGACCCTACAAAACAAGCAACGTTTGGCTCCAAACTGAAATCCCATTGATACAAGAACCCCTTATTGACTAAATAATCTAACCAAGCCACCTGTATGCTAATAACACAATTCATGTGTTGGCTGATTAAGAAATGAACAGCAGCTACAAATCTGAAGTTTTGCCTATAGCCCATCCATGAAGCAAAATCTGAAAGTCATAAATCCAATATTGAGTTATATCCGGATCCCAAATTTTGTGTTCTTCATCAAACATAGCAGTAGAATTGGGTGGAGATTCGTTTATCATCACATGATAACCAAAATCATATTGGATTTACAATCATAAAAACATCATCTAGTTCATACCTCTCATTAATGTATTCATGGATTTCATGCACACCTTCTCCCACTTCAAGATGGTCATCATTAATAACAAATTCATGGAGTAATTCACACTCATGCAAAGACAATTGGCTGCTGCTAATACTCATAGAATCCACATTTTCTCCTTCATTTTCAATGGTGTCTTCATAAGTTTCATGCATACCTTCTTCCGATCTCGATTGCTCCTCAATAACTGCTGATTCTTGAAATGTATTGTACTTAAATCTGCCCTCATTACCTGTTATATCTGCTGTACCATGGCTGCAACTTGTACCTTCATTTGAAAATTGATCCTCAAAATTCAAGGATTCAGTCTTTTGATGTGGGTGCCAATCTTTTTCAGCATACTGAATCTCACTAATATGGGGAGTGCTGAAGTCATTATGCAACTTTTCATTCTCATGTAGCTCATTAATCCCTTCAACAATTTGTTTGATCTCCTTTGTTCTTGTTTCACTTTCTTGTTCATCGAAAGTGGCTGCAATAGAAATAGAACTTTCTGCTTTGTATAATGAAAAGTGAGCCATACTTAACTGCAAACAAAGGTCATCAACCTCTTTTTCCTTGTTTTCAGCATATTTGAATGCAAGATCCCTGTCCATCAGCAATTACAAGTAATCAATTTCAATGCTTCTCTAATAGTATACAACTGATTAAGAGTGACTACATTTGCTACTCCCTTTTTTCTTTCCTCAATTTGAGCTTCCCAAATGAATTCCTCAACGTATTTGTGAGTATCATCCGCTCTTGTTAACACTTGCACCACTGTTTCATCTGTAACCACTAGTTGGTCCTTCAAATCTAGTAATGCCAAAGGCTTTTGATCAAACTCATCAATGTGACTTGGGCTGCCACACATTAAATTTTCTGATTACTTTCATGTGTAGGGACCATATCATAATCAAAGTCAATTTTCCCACTAGTTGATCCTTTGCAATCCCCATGTGAAGATGTTGAGACAGCGTTATAGTCAAACACATTATTCTGAAAAGTATTTATCTCCTTCCCACAAGGCTTATCAAGTTCAATCTCTATATCACCAACATAAAGATTTTTGCATACCTCACTTGTAGAAGCAACATCTGGTTTTTTTCCCTCAATGTCCACGGCATTACCCTGCTGGGAGAAAACATTGTGAAAATCATTTACATCCTCATTTGCTGATTCAATGAACTTCAAATCAGTAGATCGCTCATTCTCAATGCTATCATGAAGATCAATGTATCCCATTTCGCTGATGGATATACTTGAACTAACTCCATTCTCAATCTTTCTAACCTCAAAAACATCAAGACCATTTTCAGCCACTTGTATCTCTTTTCCAGCCTCTTCTTCTATGATTGCCTTATCTTCTTCAGACCTATTCACCTTTTCATCTGTGCATTGGTGGTTAGGCTCCCGAATTTCTCTACATGTGAAACAACGATTTTGTCTTCTGAGCTCATTTCTATTGATTTCTTTTTTCCCTGTATTGACGGATTCGTTCCCTTTAGTGTTTTCTCTCTCCTCATCTTTAATCTCATCAACGGTAGTTACATGCGTGACAAGGTGGTCATCCTGATTACGAAATCTACCACCCCTGTGTGGTCTATGCTTCCACATGAAATCCCTGTAGTCATGAAAAAATATTTCACTCCGAAAATCAGCACTTGATTCTTTCCAATCTTGTAAAATTTGATCCTCAAATTCCTATTATGCAAGATCATTATCAATTTGAAGGTTATTCCTTGGAGGAAATTTAAGTGATAGGGGTTTTGTCATGTCCCCGGATTTGTAACACCGAATATGAAACATTGAATAACAAAATCCAATAAATATTAAAAATATAAGTAATTACAGTTGAGATATAATTATAATTATAATTACCAAGATAATGTTATAATAATACATATAAAATTGATAATACAAGATGGATATTGAATAAATAAAATGAACAATATAAATATTTGCAATCTGATATTAATTATTATATTCTAATAATATAACATATATATATATATATATATATAAATCCAATATATAAATAATAATAAATAATAATTCAATAAGAAACACATAATATAAAACAATATTAACAGATTAGTCTATTAACTAATCTTCATACTCTCTTATTTCTGGTCGACCATTACCAAGAAGGTGAAATCAGCGATTAATAAATGAATTGCAGAAAAAGACAAAAGGGAATATAAGACAAAAGTCTTATAAAGCGATTTGTTTGTTATTCATTAACTAAAGGCAGCAAATGATCATATGTGGAAGTGCAGCAAATGAATCTCTTAAAGCAACGATTAACATAATCAAAGGTAGAATTTATAATCATTCAACTAAAGGCAGCAATTGGTATAGGGCAGAGGACACGTCTATTTTGAATGACACCTCCTTTTAGAAAAAAACGTGTCCTATTATGTGAATAAAAGGGGATAAATGGAGAGCAGGAGAGATATATCTTAGCATGGAGTCATTAGAGAAGGATAGAGAGATCAGAATAAAAAGACAGAAACATATATATTTAGTCTGAAGAAGAGAATAGGAAATGATATGGAAATATATCAGCAATCGAGGAATACATAGGGAATTTAAGGGGAGGTAGAAAGAGGTAAACAGATTAAGAAATAAAGCCACACTCAGAAAAATAAGCAGAAATAAATAAGGAGATTAAAGGCAGGTATGTGTACGGAGGATAAGGACAAAAGTAGGAATGTTCCTAAGCGTAACAGCAGATACACTAATATGATATACTCAGATTTAGGAGTGTATGCGAAGAAGAGAAGAAAGAGTGGACATCTGCTGGAGTCATGCAGGAACACAGGTAAGTAGACTAAACTATCAGATCCTGTTAATAAATCGAATCTCCTACAGGGAGATTATGTTAAATTTATTATGATAGATCAGAAATCCTTCTATTTGATACAAGATTAAATATGAAGTCCTTGTGAAATCTCTGTCTGTGTGGAAATCAATCAAATAAACCCACCGAACTGCTAAAGATAGAAATAAAGTGAAATTTCATAAAAAGAATCTAGCATAATCCCTAGCTTGTATTTTATGATAAACTGTATAAAGAGCATGTACTTATTAGATGTGAAATATAATAAGCAGATGTCAATTCACTAAGTTACTAGACAAATCTAAAATATGTAGATTTATAATTTATTAAACACAATGATATGATTTCCAACAATGAATGTGTCTTTGAGTGATGATGGCTGTACTACTCTGTGATAGACTTCGACCGAAATCTCTTTCGTAACGCTCGATGAGGATAGGGAGTGTGTGGAAGGGAAAGGCGGGTAAATCCATCCAATGTTGGACGGAGCCCAAGACGGGTAACCAACCTTGAGGGTGTCCAACTCGAGATGGTGCACGTGCCCTTGGTACAGTAAATCTACCATCCCACGAGGTTAGGGAGAGAAATGAGGCGAAGGTCTATTCCATTTGAAAGTAAGCAGTCTTTCATGATCATAATAGTAATACCCTAGTTGATAATATATTTATTTGTCTCATTCTTAAAATATGCAAAGTTGAAAGGAACTAAACATTGAATAATATGCCTAATTGTTATGTCATATATATATATATATATATATAGGATTCAAAGCAATTTACCTAAATAAAATGATGTGTCAGTAAAATACATTATATGTCTTAATTTGATATTTTTGTTTTTCTAGGGTTATTAAACTAGGGGACATTACAGGTTTAGAGTTAACTATCACAGCTCTAGAACTCTGATTTGAACCCCTGTAGTCTACAAAATCATTACCGTTTCTATAATTCCTTTCTTGCCCATTGTTCCCATCAACACATTGGGTCATTAAGGCACTCAATTGAGCTAAATTCTGCTGTAATTCCCTCTGACCTTTAGCAAAATCATTTAAAATCTCCCTTGTGTTTTGTTTCTTGTAGTCTCTATATCCTCTATCACCCATCACAATTTCCATTCTTCAACCTCTATCAACTAATCATTCACATGAACCCACTACGATGGCAGGATACACTACTCTGATACCAATGTAGTATGCTACCCTGTTTGCTATAATTTTTTTTCGATTTTCACCTCTTAATCAATTCAGGCATTTCATCAAACAGTTTTCTTGTATGCTGGCATTCTTCCAAACACTTAACACCCTTGCTATTCTAAGTTTGATTTGGTTTGTTTACAATGAGATGATATTCTTAATGCAAGATATATTCATTCACAACATTTTCACAATTTCAAACACACCAAGGAGAAAAATTACCAACAATGATAATCCATAACTAAAATATTCAGTTCATGTACTTTACACAATAATTCACCAACAATAGATTTTGATGATAACAGATAATGTGTTATGACTTGAAATACAAATGTCATGTCCTCGAAATTGGGCACTAAGGTAAAAAAAATATATATTAATGATTTTGATATCACTATAATTATAATTGTCAATAAGACAATATTATAATTATAAAATATAGATATTAATAACTTAAATATTATAATATTAAAAATATATAAACAATATTATAATTATAAATGTTATAAATAATGTTATAAATATTAAAAAAAGATTATAGTCATTATGGCATAATGGATATTAAAATATACTTATAGTTAACATTACAATCTCCAAATATAAAATTATAAATATTTCATATTATAGTTGATTTATAAATTAATATTGAATAAATCTGCGGGCTCTTATTTAACAAAATATAAGAGTAAGTATAAATATTATATTTTTATTTGCAAATATATTCATTAAACATATAAGTTATCTCTACTTATCTTAAAACATCTTGCCGACCACCACACAATTAATAGTCACTTCCTTCAGGCACGATGCACTAGAGGAGATGGATTTGAGGAGACACCACCTTTCCATGAGCATATAAATAGAGGAGCTTCAATCAGCCATGAGGAAAATGAAGAGTAAGTCAGAGAACAGACAACACACGGGAAGGGAAAGAAAACTAGGGTGCGATAGGAGCAAGCAGCGAATTGTGAGTTTATCACTTAGCATTTAATGTTTTGTTCCCCTCATTCGACATGATGATGATTGCAGTAATAAATCTCTGTTTTCCAATGCATTATTTTGATCCTTACATTATCTTCTAGAAAGCATTCTGAGACCCTCCATTCGCCCTCCATTATCCTACTATTAGTGCCCTCTACATTGAACCCATCGTGTAACACAAATGATTGAATAAATTTTGCATGCCTAATCGAATTCTACTATATGAGTTTCTTCACTTAGTTTTAATACTTAGTTCTCCCAAAGTACAACATAATGATATTGCAGGCATCCTATGTGTGATCCATATTAGACCCTTGTGTGCTGGATGCATTCCTAATCGCACTCACTGAACTACACAGTTGTCTCTGCTTTGCTTAAATTTTGATACCGAACCATCCTTAGACGTCAAACTTGGATAGATTCATTACATCTGGAAAGAACCCCGCATTATATTCTGATGGACTGTGTAGTCCTTGATCGGCCATAGGACAACATGATGCATAATGATTTGCCTTCCATAACCCCACCCAGTATACCATTGCATACCTCCATGATGAATTTAATGATGTTTAATCCACATCTGTCTTTGATTAATGTTTGATTATATAAACTGTATTTGTATCGTAGTAATGTTGGATCTATTAGAATGCATTGTTCTGTATCATGGATCGAAAGAATATGATGAATGACATATATGTATGGATATTGCTATATTTGCTTCTTCACTCTGATACATTATCTTACTAGGACTCACTGGACTATAGACTCATGTGAATGCTTTCATAGCATAATAAGGGTAAATACAAATGAATCAATAATGATTGCATATTTGGTGACTGTGTAGAGGTTGTCTAAAATGTGCATGTAACCCTGCCAGGAGGGGGTGAACCATGAGTTAAGTGGTTTGTCTAAAAACCCCACCTAGGTTTTTGCCCCACAGGCCCGAGGCAAGGGTTTGGTCATGGAGGGGTGGAGGTCCCACCTAGAATTCAGCCCCACAGGCCCGAAGCAAGGGTTGGGCAATAGGAGGTGGTAGGCCTAAGGGTCCCACCTAAGATTTTGCCCCACAGGCCTAAAGCAAGGTTTGGGCAATAGGAGGTGGTAGGCCTTTGGCCACTTGGACTCTATGATTCTCCTCCCCTGATAAGCTGAGTGACTCTTATGTTTTGCAATCTGCAATGATGATTATGTGTGATATCTGGAAACTAGACATTAAAGCTAACATATAGGAATGTGGACATGTATGAATACGATGATGCAGGTACTTCTTCAAGGTTACATTGTTGCAAAGGGCCCTTGGGGTGGGAGTAGAGATCCAAATCCTTTACCATCAAGTAACTTTAGAACCATATAGGTAAGGGACATCACAGTGGTATCAGAGCGTCTTTCCTGCCATCTTGTGGGAAATTATGCAAACCTACCACCGAAGAAGCTCTAGGAATAACAACCTAGGAAACGACCTCATGGGTGACCTATTAAGAGATGAACTTAGAGCCTTCATGGAAAATAGTGATAAGAAAACCCAGGCCTTAATGGAGCAGAATGAGAAAACTAGCCAAGCTTTAATAGAATAGAATGAGAAAACTAGCCAATCTTTACTTCAAGTTCTCCAAAACCTGAGTAGCAATAATACAAATGAAGCAAATTCTAACCACTTTGAGAGCAATCATCCTACACCCTCACGGGACACAAGCTCTAGACCCACTCGACCCCCCTTTCTTGCCAAGTGAAGAACCTATGAAAGAAAGTAATATCAATAGACTCCCCATAGAGGATGTTGATGAGATAGTCGCAGCCTATTATAGGCTAGAACCAAAAATGAGGGAGCTTGTGCCTTTTAAAGACTATTGTGAAGCCAAACAAAGAGCCATCGCTAGAAGGGAGGGAAGGGACCCAACCGATAGAGAACTCAAGAATAGGGTAAGCAAATTAACCCTCCCTGACTTTGACAGAGAAGGCAAGACCACCACCCGATCATGGGTTCAAAAATTAGATACCTATTTATTCTTAAGCCCAATGAAAAAAGCAAATGCCATCAAGTTTTCCGTTCTACACCTAACCGAGATGGCCCATGATTGGTGGCATCACGGTCTCATAACTCAAGGCCATCAACAAGTTAGCACCTACGATGACTTTACCCAAAGATTGATAAAAAAAATTGACCAAAATCACCCGGAATGGTACTTTAGGGAACTCACACAATTAAGGCAACAAGGCACTATAGAAAATTATGCCACTGAGTTTCAGAAGTTAGTAGTTATGGTCCCTGAAATTTCCCAAGAGAGACTCACATATTTGTTCATAGAGGGCCTAAGAGGGTAAGTCAGAAGCATGATGGATGCACTAGAACCCACCCGCCTTGATGAAGCTATTTAGAAGGCTATGAAATATGAAGAAAATTGGCCAAGAGACAAGCCTAAGAAATTTACCTCATCATCCAAGCCCCCCCATAGAGAACAAAGAGATAGAAAGGAGGAAATAACCAAAACATGCCCTTGGTGCAAAGAAAAGAGGGACAAAGATCATTGGTGTAAGAAAATGGAAGAGCTGAAGAGAAAGGGGCTATGTTTTAGGTGCCAAAATCCATGGGAGCATGATCATAGATGCACAAGCCGAGCTTACAAGTTAGAAGCAAACCTTGAGGGACAAAGCGAAGAGCACCCAAGCAAGAAAACTAGATATGAGGGAGGAGAGCCTAAGGGTATCTTATCAAAAGAAGTAGAGTCCGTAAACAAATGGAGCTTTGTGGAGGAACAAGTCTAAGTGGTGAAGACAATTGTACACTCCAAGCATATTATCCAACCTTTTCAGTAAAGAATTATAATATGTTACTTGAACTCTCTAAGGTCTCTTAGTCAAATAAATGGAAAACTTGTCATGAAGTATTACATAAATATGTAAGGGGCATCTCGGGCAATAAAAGGGATTTGCTTGAGGGCAAGCAACTTTGAGAGGGGAGGACTGTCATGTCCTCGACATTGGGCACTAAGGTTACAAAAATATATATATTAATGATTTTGATATCACTATAATTATAATTGTCAAAAAGACAATATTATAATTATAAAATATAGATATTAATAACTTAAATATTATAATATCGAAAATATAGAAAATTAATATAGAAACAATATTATAATTATAAATGCTATAAATAACGTTATAAATACTAAAATAATATTATAGTCATTATGGCATAATGGATATTAAAATATATTTATAATTAACATTACAATCTCCAAATATAAAATTTTAAATATTTCATATTATAGTTGATTTATAAATTAATATTGAATAAATCTACGGGCTCTTATTTAACAAAATGTAAAATTATAAATATTATATTTTTCTTTGCAAATATAATCATTAAACATATAAGTTATCTCTACTTCTCTTAAAACATCTTGCCGACCACCACACAATGAATAGTCACTTCCTTCAGACATGATGCACTAGAGGAGATGGATTTGAGGAGACACCACCTTTCCACAAGCATAGAAATAGAGGAGCTTCGATCAACCATGACGAAAATGAAGAGTAAGTCAGAGAACAAATAGTAGACAGGAAGAGGAAGAAAACTAGGGTGCGACAAGAGCAAGCAGTGAACTATGAGTTTATCACTTAGCATTTAATGTTCAGTTCCCCTCATTCAACATGATGATGATTGTAGTAATAAATCTCTGTTTTCTAATGCATTATTTCAATCCTTACATTATCTTCTAGAAAGCATTCTGAGACCCTCCATTCGCCCTCCATTATCCTATTGTTAGCGCCCTCTACATTGAACCCATCGTGTAACTCAAATGATTGAATAAATTTTGCATGCCTGATCGAATTCTGCTATATATGTGAGTTTCTTCACTTAGTTTTAATACTTAGTTCTCCCAAAGTACGACATAATGATATGCAGGCATCTTGTGTGTGATCCATATTAGACCCTTGTGTGCTAGATGTATTCCTAACCGCACTCACTGAACTGCACAGTCATCTCTGCTTTGCTTAAATTATGCAACCGAACCATCCTTAGATGTCAAACTTGGATAGATTCATTACATCTGGAAAGAACCCCGCATTATATTCTGATGGACTGTGTAGTCCTTGATCGGCCATAGGACAACATGATGCATAATGATTTACCTTCCATAACCATGGCCCCACCCAGTATACCATCGCATACCTCCATGATGAATTTAATGATGTTTAATCTACATCTGTCTTTGATTAATGTTTGATTATATAAACTGTATTTGTATTGTAGTAATGTTGGATCTATTAGAATGTATTGTTCTATATCATGGATCGAAAGAATATGATGAATGACATATATGTATGGATATTGCTATATTTGCTTCTGCACTTTGATACATTATCTTACTAGGACTCACTGGACTATAGACTCACGTGAATGCTTTCATAGCACAATAAGGGTAAATACAAATGAATCATTAATGATTGCATATTTGGTGACTGTGTAGAGGTTGTCTGAAATGTGCATGTAACCCTGCCGAGAGGGGGTGAACCATGATTTAAGTGGTTTGTCTAAAAACCCCACCTAGGTTTCCGCCCCACAGGCCTGAGGCAAAGGTTTGGTCATGGAGGGGTGGAGGTCCCACCTAGAATTCAGCCCCATAGGCCAGAAGCAAGGGTTGGGCAATAGGAGGTGGTAGGCCTCAAGGTCCCACCTAAGATTCTGCTCCACAGGCGTAAAGCAAGTGTTGGGCAATAGGAGGTGGTAGGCCTTAGGCCACTTGGACTCTATGATTCTCCTCCCCTAATAGGCTGAATGACTCTTCTTATGTTTTGCAATCTGCAATGATGATTATGTGTGATATTTGGAAACTAGACATTAAAGCTAACGTATAGGAATGCGGACATGTATGAATAGGTGATGCAGGTATTACTTCAAGGTTGCACTGTTGCAAAGGGCCCTTGGGGTGGGAGTAGAGATCCAAATCCTTTACCATCAAGCAACTTTAGAACTAGACAGGTAAGGGACATTACAACAAAACCAAGATTAAATATATATTCCTTCTTCCCTTGGTATCCCACATATATGCTCCCTTATTCTTCTTTCTGGCTTGCACGAGTTGAAAAATGCCAATTTAATTGAACTCTATGAATTGCGATTCAAGGAAGGTCCCACACTAAGCAAATGTAACTCCTTATGCACAACAACACTTTTGACTGGTAGTTCTTGAGTATCGAATTCTTGAAATTTTACCACATATGGTTGGTGTCATATATGAAAACACAGCTCCCTTGTAAAGATACTATGGTTCTTTACTCTCTATGACATGTCAACTTACTGTCATTATTTCACACCTATCTATTATTAAACCGGATTCCACTTATATTGACAACTCGTGAACATCTATATTCTCCAATATTCATTGGCAGTTCTCACACAAGACACGACTTTATTCCCAGGACTGTTCTTTTGCTCGATGCTAAGAAAGGAAGGCTGAAAAAGGTAGTAAGATGGAAATAATATTAAATGTCGCTTCTCTCGTAACTTCACGAAGCAGCATCAATAGAAACTCCTGTTCTTTCCCTTCTTCGCCAATTATTTTGGCTAGGCGTTTCTTCATAAATCGTTTGATATTCCCTTTAATTCTTAAATCCCACGACTCAGATGGATTAAGGGACTTGCATTTGTAATATTGGCGATATATATTACTCACCTCTTCTGTGTGATGCAGAAAACTCAAGGTCTCGATAAAATGAAGACTCTTTGCTCCTTGCATTGACTGTTTGTCCTTCCATTATTCTCCATGACACAATATCTTAAGCCATCATCCTCCATTATGTTTCAAGTCGTGACTCCTCTACAACGCCTGTTTTAGAATGCAAGCAACTCCCGACAAAACTATTAACAAGCTTCTTTAATTAATTCCAGCTCTTGATATTATTCCCAATGAATTTGAATTTCCTTGACAGCTACACTAGCATCAAATTGAATAAATTGTTCCTGCAATACATTTAGAACTTCCACAATTTTTGACAATTGTTCGTCGAGTATATATTAGTTGTGATTTCCCACAAGTAAACAATGGCTCTTCATATTCGCTCTACTACAGGAAAGAGTTATTAACAATTCGCCAAACTCAGAATTAATGAATTAAACTCTTATTAATCTCTGAATCGAACCAACAAACTGTGTTATATTAGCGGCCAGATCATGGTGACTATGCAATTCTTATTTTCAGAAGCTTAAAGGAAACAAGACTAAATGGTTTGCAACAACTGTCCACATCAACTCCTCATTTCCACAACTATCCATGTCAATTTATAACAACTTCTTAATTTCCTGAAACTTGCCACCACAGATATTTACTGAGTTACTTGAATGGGCTGAATTAAATTAGCTCCCAACCACTATGACCCCATTCTTTTCCTTCCACAATAGGTATATATTTTTAAATTCACCCCAAAAAGTTGGCTTTTACAACGCCCTGGCGCAAAGGCGTGACTCTCAGAAATGCACAGTTTAATAAATTCAATCTTCCAAGTCTCAACTTATAAAACATTATCTATCATTACCATAATTCTCAAAACTGCACAACTGGATTTAAGAATAGATATTTTATTCAGATCTATATACAAACAAATACTTTTTGCCCTTGAAAAATTGTCTCTGCTAGAGACTAAATAAAATTCCGAACTGAAAACGTTAATAACAACTGGAAAATCTGAATAATTTTTCTAGTATAGAAATTGGGTTTTCGTCCAATTTTGAAACATGAGGTTTTCATCCTCAGGTTACGAAAAAGAGCCAAGCTCTCCAAACCGAAATCAACCATGCCTGCCTGCAAATGAATTCCCTGAACTTTTAATTTTTTCTCATTCGTAACTCCTCATGTGTCTTCATGAATTCTTGTCTTGCTCCTTTTTTCACCTTTTATTCTTTTTATTGAGAATTCCCCTCAAAGTAACTTAATTTATATATTTAAACTTTTTTAACTTCAATTATTTGTGCTCTATTAATTTAAGTTGTCCTTTTTAACTTAACTAATTCCGACAACTTAAATTAACAATCCAACTTTATGCTGACTCATAAAAATGGGGACATTACAGACACCATACTGAATGAACAAAAACTATGCTGCAAAGGTACAACAAGAAATTGAAAAGATGTTGGAGGCTGGAATTATATTCAAGGTCGAAGTGAGTGACTGGGTGTCACCAATAGTGTTATCTCTGAAAGAGTCAGAGCAGATCAGAATATGCGTAGACTTTCGAAGCCTCAATGCGATGACGATAAAGGATCCCTTCCCGATCCCATTCACTGATTCAATATTGGATGAAGTAGTGGGTCACGAGATGTATTCATTCCTCGATGGGTTTTTAGGATATAATCAAATAAGCATAGCTGAGGAGGACAAACTGAAGAGAACCTTCATTGTTGAGGATGGAGTGTATGCATACAATAGGATGCCATTCGGTCTGTGCAACGCTTCAACAACCTTCCAATGGATAATATTACATATATTTGATAAGATGTTTGTAGGGAATCTCAAGGCGTTCCTCGATGACTGGTCCATTTTCAACAATGAGCAAACAGACTTGAAGGCCCTATAGGAATGCATGGAACGATGTAGATTGGCTCGATTGGCACTCAACCCCAAGAAGTGCCAGTTCATGTTACCTCAAGGAAAATTGCTTAGACACATCGTCTGCAAGGCAGGACTGAAGACCTATCTTGACAAAATCCGGGTGATCGCGCAGATAGAAACTCCTTAGAACGTCACGGGAGTGAAGTCATTCCTTGGTCACGTCGGATATTACAGACGGTTCATAAAGAACTTTTCCCAAGTTTCATTTCCGTTGGACATACTTACAAGGAAGGGGCAACTGTTCAAATGGATTGAAGCACAAGAATCCAAGAATTGAAGGTACGATTGATTAGTTCACCACTCTTGGCGTACTCGGATTGGGACAAGGAGTTTCACGTGCACGTGGATGCTTCAAACTTTTCAACGGAAGCAACACTGGCACAAGTGGGTGTTCAAGGATTGGACCATCCGATGTACTTTGCCAGCCGATTATTGTCAAGAGTAGAGAAAAACTATAGTACAACAGAGAGGGAAGCCTTGGGAATTTGTAATGTCCCCATTTTGCGAGCATCAGAGTTTGGTGGATTTAGCCTATTCCTAACCCTTGTAGGCTAATATGTCTATATAGAGGGTCCCGTGTGGCAGTTACTCGGTGATTAGAGACATTACTCTTTAGTTGGATTCAGGTTTTGGCCTTTGCACAAGTTATTTGACTCAGATTGGCACACTTACTATTTATAGTAAGTTACTATTTTGGGAGAGTCAAGGTTCCTATTAATAGAAAGACACCTGAGCAGAGCATATTGGCAGTGTAAACCTTGATTGGGCCTTTGCAGCTGTTTCTAGACTCATTTTCACATACTTACTATTTATAGTAAGTCACTGTTCAGGGTTTCTATTTTTAGACGGGCATCCGAACACATGGAGAACAGGGAGAGTTGACTCTGGCTCAAACGACTTAGCAATTAGACAAGCACATCAAGAGATATTAAAGTTTAAGTGACTTAAGTGATTTATTTTATATTTTAATCTTATTATAAAGTTATAAAGTAACTTTATAATAATAAAGTCACTTTAATATATTAAAGTGCGTTAAGTGAATAATTTAATGTGGGAATAAATCTTTTATCCCACATTGGCCAGGAAGGTGTTTGAGCTCTCCTAAGGAAAGAATAAAAAGAGAGGTAAGAGCTCATTCTCAGCATCCAGTTGATGAATAATATTTTGATTGATTTTTATTTGTGGAGCCTAGGGCTTTCGTAGTTTTCTTCTTTGATCATAGGAAACGAAAACTTCCTATTGATAGCATAACTAAGGGAGTGAAAGATCTCTTGAAGGGTTGCAATTGAGGAGAGGATAATTCCGTCCTTTCATTTGTGCAAATTGGTGAAGTTTTCTACAAGGGTTTTAAAAGATAATCAATCCCAGATCAGAATTAGTGTTGGCTGCTACAGTACACATGAATAGTGCCACGCTACAGTAAAATGCTACAGTAGTGTGTATATTTGTGGAGTTAGAGGTGCTTTGCATTTGAGGATTATTGTATCATTCATTGGCATTGATTTCTTCATGTTATCAGATCATTTGGAGGGCAGGTTGCAGATCTGATATAAATTTTATCAAGAAATTACAGTCATAACTAGGACGCCATTGGAGGCTCGATTTTGCTTGTGGAGGCTCGATTTTGCTTGTGGAGCCACATATGTGCATCGATTCTTCTCAAGGCTTGGTGCGCCCTCCTTATGGGAGCATAGTGATGATATTTGGTGCTTGAGACATCATATATATGTTGCAAATTATTTTAAATCTGATATAGACCAGAACAGGGGTGGCTAGGTGAAATAATTCGATTTGCATAGAAGAAGGCTCACCTTGCTTGGAGATTGATTCCTACATCAGCTCTTACCTTGGGCGATTCCATATAATCAGGTTCCTTATCATTTGGCATTAGTAACATAGCATATTGTATTGATTTTTATTAGTCAGCTGTAGGTGTGCATGTGTGACAGCCATTGAATAATTTGTAATTGCCAAGAGTCTTGGCTATCTTATGCAAACCATGTAATGATCTTTCATTTTATAAGTCAAGGAGGAATAAGTAGTTGAGCCATCATTGTTTCTTCAAGCATATTGTACTTAATTAGTTTGCATGACAAATGTTCCACACAATGTCACTTGGCTGTAAGTGAACATTTTGCTCTTAGAAATTATATATTTGCTTGGGGAAAGGTTAAAAGAAGTCATTTATGCATTTATGAATTTAGACATCATAGAAATCATTTGTAAACATTTCTTATGCATTTTTCATCTATTACAAAGCATTAATACCAGACTGATAATTCAGACCAGCAAGCTGGAAGCTTGCATATGAATTGTTTGACAAAATTTCAAGGGAACAATGAAGAGTTTTTGAGTCTGCTTAGGTTAGGCTCATCACAGAATGGTGTATGCCGTACAAAAGTTTAGGAACTACCTATTGGAAGCCCCCTTCACATTTTATGTGGATCATCAGGCATTGATGTACCTAGTGAACAAGCCGATAATCGAAGGAAGGGTAAGCCGATGGTTACTACTGCTACAGGAATTTACATTCACCATCATCGTGCGGCTGGGGAAGAGTCATGTCATCGCCAACCAACTGTCAAGAGTACGGTTTGGAAAACCACCTGACGAGGTAAATGAAGACTTCCCAGATGCACATCTATTTTAAATAGCAGCTCTACCCCCATGGTACAAGAAGATAGGGGAGTACTTATCAACCTCATCATTCCCGAAGGTCATGCCACCGACAGAATGACACAAACTAGTATTGAAGAGCAAGACATTCCAACTCATCAATGGGTTGCTGTATAAGATGGGACCTGATCAAGTACTTCGACGGTGTGTTATGGAGGAAAAAATCCTAGAAGTACTGAAGGAAGCACATGAGGGACTGGAAGGAGGACACATGGGGTTCGACGGCACGACAAGAAAAGTTTTATTGGCAGGCCTTTGGTGGCTGACAGTACACATTGATGCACGGGAATGGGTGGCAGGATGTGACACATGCCAGACGGTGGGTAAACCATTGAAGCAAGACTTCATGCCGCTCTTTCCGTCACAACCTCAAGAGCTATTTGAACGATGAGGGCTTGACTTCATCGGGCCACTAAAGGTCAGCCAATTGCACCGATGCAAATATATAGTCGTTGCCACGGAGTACCTAACAAAGTGGGCGAAGACCCAAGCATTGTCGGACAACACTGCAATTAGTACGACAAGGTTCATGCACAAGCAAATTGTTACGAGTTACGGAATACCAATTCAGATTACGAGTGATAGGGGAGGTCACTTCATGAATCATGTCATACGGCTGATGACGTCGGAGGTTAAGATCCTACATAACCTCTCCAGCCTGTACTATCCAAGAGCGAACAGTTAGGTAGAGTCAATCAACAAAATACTCGTATCGGTCATCCATAAATCTTGTGGAATTGAGGCAGACTGGGAGGAATGATTACCAGCCTTACTGTGGACATACCGTATGACCTACAAAGTAACAACTGGCCATACACCCTTCCAACTGATGTACAGGCAGGAAGCTGTAGTACCGACAGAGTACCTAGTGCCGAGTTTAAGGATTGCAGTGGAAAATAGACTGGGTGATACAGAGAGTTTGAAGGAGAGATTATTCCAATTGAACAAGTTGGACGAATGATGAGTATTGGCTTAGTGGGTGATGAAGGTACACTAGAACCGGTAGAAGTTCTGGCATGACAAATATCTCCGGCAAGCAAACTTCCAGCAAGGACTATTAGTTTTGAAGTACAACAATTGTAACGAACTCAAGCTAGGAAAGTTTAAATTAGGTGGTTGGGACCATTTCAAATCCATGAAGTTGGAGAAAATGAAGCAGTTAAATTAGCAAGACTAGACGACACTGTATTGAAGGATTTGGTGAATGGGTCAAAGTTGAAGATTTAAAAAGAAAGAAGTGAACCTGTGCAAATAAATATGTTGGGGTATGCAACCAGAGAGGATTGGCCGGTGCAGAAGGAGGAAGCCAATGGAGAACAAGATTGGGGCTTAGGTGGCCATGGGTATGTCATAGAAAAAGGCTGGGCTGAATTAGGCAAGGATAGGATCATTGAAGAAAGGTTGGCCAATAGGAAATTCAAAAGTATTGCAGTTCCTCGGGTGCATAAGCATCTAACGAATGTGGTGTTCGGAACACCCGCCCTTTGGCGACGAGTAGAGGGACTCTGGAAGTACCAGGCCTCGTACGAAGGTATAAAGATGGGGTATCACGCCAAGGAGTTGGACAAGGAAGCTCAAAAATAGAAAGAAGAGCAAGCGGCAAAGGAACAGAGGGAGCGCCAACCAAGTGACAGTTGTTTGTTTTAGGATTAGAAATGCAAGCAATCAGAAAATGTAACACATAAGACAATGAACACGTTTACCCTGGGAAAACCCTCCTACTCAAGGGAGAAAAACCCAGCAAATAATCTCTTATATAATAGAAGAAATAAGAGCAGAAATCTTCTTGCAAATCAGGCCTTACACAACGCTGAGTCTGAAACAAAGAATTGAGACACTTCCCCTTAAAATGGATCTGCTGCTTCTAGAGGTGCGAATTGCTGCTTATAATGGCTAACTTCTGCTGCTCATAATATGCGAACACTTGTTGTTTATAATGGCGAATTTCTGCTACTCATAATATGCGAATACCTGCTACTAATAATGGCGAATGAATGAAATGAACTTGATGATGCAAATGATGTGAAATCACTCTCCTTATATACAAGGTTTAGGCGACCTCTTCTCTAGGTCGGCCTTTTAGAGAAATAAAAAATAAAAAATATAACTTGAAGACAAGGCCGACCTGCCTTGGGAATTATTTACTTGATTTTTAATTAGGAGAAAAATATCTCCTGATGCTACAAACACTAACACTCCCTCCTAGCTAGGGATGTATTTTTTTGGATATCCATGTCATGGAGTCTCTCAACATGATACCCACAATGGCTACACCCATTTGTGGAAAAGAGCTCATCATAGATTCTCTCAACATGATGTCGTAATGGAGTCTCTCAACATGACGTCCACCATGGTTACTCCCATGTGTGCAAAATAAACATATGTACAAGTGTCCATCACGGAGTCTCTCAACGTGATGTCGTCATGGAGTCTCTCAACATGACGTCTCATCTCAGTCTCAGAGATGAACAAGGGCTCGCACCTCATATTTCTCCGTCTCAGAGAAATATACACTACAAGGGCTTTCACCTCATATTTCTCCATCTCAGAGAAATATACACTACAAGGGCTTTCACCTCATATTTCTCCGTCTCTCAAAGAAATATATGCTACAAGGGCTTTCACCTCATATTTCTCCATCTCAGAGAAATATACACTACAAGGGATTTCACCTCATATTTCTTTGTCTCAGAGAAATATACGCTACAAGGGCTTTCACCTCATATTTCTCCATCTTAGAGAAATATACATTATAACAAGTCTTCATGATGATTTGACTACCCCTGAAGCTCCAAGTACTGGCATCAACCCCCTGACCTCCTCGTCCAAGGTTGCCTCTGTTGGTTTGTTAGACTCTCTTTGAATGTTATTTCCTCCTCTTCGAAGAAACTAGTCGACTTTAGAATAAGAAACCTTTTGAATCAACTTTAGAACTTGGCTCCTTCTGAGATGTTCCTATGTCAATTTCCGCAGTAGAAACATGTTGTGTAGACCTTAATTTGCAATCTCGAGCAAAGTGACCATACTTGTCACACCTGAAACATTGAATGTGAGAGAGATCCTTTTTCGATTCTGGGGTAGAATCCGATTCTTTGTCTCTATTCCTCTTTCTTCCTTTTCCTTTTTCTCTAGAAGTATGTGTAGCAAGAGCTTGATTTTCTACATCATGATAGTTTCGACCAATTCCTCTTGCTACCAACCTGGACTCTTCTTGAATACAATCAGCTCGAAGACAATCAAACTTGGGCAACTTAGATCTCCCACTGATGCTTTGAATAAAGGGTTCTCAAGATTGAGGAAGACCATTTAGTGCCAACATAACAAGATCTCTATCTGCAATTATATCCCCAATAGTGCTCAACTGATCTCTCAAATCAGCAATCTTCATAAAGAATGAGATGACTGAATCTTCATTATCCATTTTTACATGGTGAAGTTGTTGTCTCAAAGCAAGGGCTCTGCTAGTATTGTTGATCTCATATAATCCTTTTAGAGTATCAAACATTTCTTTAGTTGTCTTCAACTTGGAGATGATTGGTACTAGGTGATTCATCACAGAGTCTATCATGATCTTTCTAGCCTTCGTGCTATTTTTCTTCCACTGGATTTTCTCAGTATCATCGAAAGGCTCGGGCATATCACTTTCCACGAAATGAAGATCATTCTCCTCTAATACAATAAGTACCTTGGGTTTCCAAGAGTTGAAGTTTAAAGCTCCATCAAGTCTATCTTCTACCTTGACACCGTTCACCATCTTCTTTTTCTGCACAAATTCACCTTCAAAGATGTGCCCTTAGGTTTGAAATAATTTGCAACATTAGATTTGCAATACTTCAAGTTCTGCCCTAGATGAAAAGTTGACTTGACTGCTTAAACAAATCTGATCAGATCTTTTCTTAGACCCGTTCTGATACCATGTTAGTTTTAGGATCAGAAATGCAAGCAATCAGAAAATGTAACACATAAGACAATGAACACGATGTTTACCCTGGGAAAACCCTCCTACTCGAGGGAGAAAAACCCAGCAAATAATCTCTTATATGATAGAAGAAATAAGAGCAGAAATCTGCTTGCAAATCAGGCCTTACACAAGGCTGGGTCTGAAACAAAGAATGGAGACACTTCTCCTTAAAATGGATCTGCTGCTGCTAGGAATGAACTGCTGCTAGAGGTGCGAATTGCTGCTTATAATGGCTAACTTCTGCTGCTCATAATATGCAAACACTTTCTGTTTATAATGGTGAATTTCTGCCGCTCATAATAAGCGAATACCTGCTGCTAATAATGGTGAATGAATGAAATGAACTTGATGATGCAAATGATGTGAAATCACTTTCCTTATATACAATGTTTAGGCAGCCTCTTCTCTAGGTCGGCCTTTTAGAGAAATAAAAAATAAAAAATATAACTTGAAGACAAGGCCGACCTACCTTGGGAATTATTTACTTGATTTTTAATTAGGAGAAAAATATCTCCTGATGCTACAAACACTAACAATAGTGACGACGAAGATGAAGAATGGTGGGATGATGAGCAATGGAACGTGTATGCCAAGAAGATTGGTCCATGCTTGAAGATAGTTATAATGATCGAAGATATGTTGGTGTCACATGTTGATGGGTATATGGAATACTTATTAAAGCAAATGAGAATAAACCCACCAAGGATAGCAAAGGTGGTGATGAAGGATGGGATATGGAGAGTCATACCAAACCCAGCCAGGCCACCAATAGTGGAAGGGGAGGATGTAACGTGGTACCAACAGTACGGTGGAAAATATGTTGACGACAGCTTTAAAGGTATCAGTCCTGCCCCCCTACTTGATAAATGGTTCAATGTAAAGTATATGGGTACGTGTTGTGAGGAAGAATGTTACAAGAGGCCCTCGTACACATGCAAGTGGCACTACGCCTCAGAATTAAGGGTGAGAAAAGGCGAAGAAGTTAGAGGGATGAAGAGAAGAGAGGAGAGATAGGAGAGAAGTTGATAAAAGAAAAAACAAAAATCAGAGAGAGGAGAGAGAAGATGAGAAAAGTGAAAAAATAATTGAAGAGGAGAGAAAAAAAAAAGAATTGGTAGAGGTAAAAAAAGGAAAAATTAAGATAGGGGATGAAAGGTTGAAGAAAAATAATAAAAAGGCCGAGGAAGAATCAAAAAGTTAAAAAAATCAGGAGAGAGAAAGAATTAAAAATGGAAGAAATAAAAGATTAAAGGTGGAAGTATTAAAAAATGAAGTCAAGAATATTAAAGTAGACAAAATGAAAAATGGAAGGATTAAAAAATTAAAATGGATGAAGGCAATTAAAGGGAGAAAAATTAAAATAAAAAATATCAAAGTCCACCTACTGGCAAAAAGGGTCATACGACTTAAAGAAGACCAATATAAGAAGGTGAGTTGAGCAAAGAAGAAAAGGCAAGAAGTCACCATACAAAGGAAGATAAATGATGACAGGAATCCGTACAACTTGAGAAGGCAATTGTACGACTTATTAAGCACTCAACAGGTTATTAAGGCATCGTACGAATTAAGCACTTAGGAAGACATTTTGATCAGGCCGTACCGATTGAGTACTCAGGAGGATGTTGTGATCAGGCCGTATGGATTGAGCACTTAGGAGGATGTTTTCTCCAAGTCGTACGAATTGAGCACTCAGGATGCATTGACTAGGCCATATGATTCCAGGAGGAGAAGGCCGTACGAGTTCAAGAGCAAATAATCGTATGGTTCCACGTGAAGAAAGGCATAAAGTTGCATTTGCCAAGGCAGAAAGGCAAGTCCATACCAGGTATCGAATCACTCACTAGTCAGGTCATACCGTCCATCGACTGTAGCAAACAAGAGAAGACCATATGGATCAGGCAAGAGAAGGCCTTACCATCCATCGACTGGAACAAGGAAAGATGCCAAAATCACAAGACAAGAGCCGTACCATTCATCGAGTCAATAAAGTCACGCCAAACCCAGCAAAAGACAAAAGTCGTACCATATATCGACTAGAGGAGTTGGAGGTTGTTGATACCGAGAAAAAATATATTCAAATCAAAGCACTGTCGTTTTCACAGGTGGAAGAAAATGGACGCCACCACTAGTGGAAAAGGGAAAAAGACAATAGTCAAAGCCAAGGTTGTTGGAGGCAAGGCAGACAAAGGGAAACTAGACAACGTGACAATAGACTCTCTGACTTGGGAGAGCCTTATAGGCACGGAGTGCAAGACATGGTGGCAAGAAACAACGCCAAATTACACCATTAAATGAGCACTTTCTCTAGCACAGTTGGACAAGGTAGCCTAGTGTCCTTTCTTTAATGCAATGGATTTTGAAAACTATCTGAAGGCCATTGTAGTAAATTACAGCCAACATGCTCATCGAAGAACAATTGAATATGAGGGTTTTCCAATTACCATTGCATTCTACCCAACAGATTTCAAGAGGGTTTTTGGCATACCTATGTCTGGGCAGGTGGTTGCCAAACCAACAACAAAGATGACTGGGCAACAAAAGAAGATGATTATCAAACACATTTGCCAACCAGATATAACCACAAAAGAAAGAATAAACAATTTGGAACATAGGAGCTAGAGGGTTGTGGAAGCATATGCTGATAAATTCCAACTGGAAGTGTTTGATGGATCTTATAAAATGCAAGTTGATAGGAGCCAGTCGAGCCTCAGACATAGCGACATGGATGGTTGATTATATGTTCGGATTGAGCGTAGGACGAGTATACAATTGGGTGCTCTACCTGTTAGAGAGGATCAAAGAGTTTCTAGAATGCAAGCATAAAGCATTCTACATCATTCAACAGTTGATAGCCTTATTCCTGGATGCAATGTATAACCAAGTGTCGGAGGGAAAGTTGGGGAAGTTACAACTGGCAAGCGACTACGACCATTCTTGGCCAACAGTCTTTAGGTGAACAACCTCGGACGCTGAAGCAGCAGGCGAGGAACCAAAAACGGTAAAGAGGAAGAGAAAGCAAGAAAGTAGCGATGACTATGAGTAGGTAGCGTTATCCTCGTCTGTTGCTAGCACCGCACCTGTAGGTGTCTATTCAGTAGAAGTTAACCCTCGGGTGGTGGCACTAGCCGAGCAACAGGAGTTGGCTGAGGGGAGAGTGAGTGAAGGAGAGGAAGTTGTCGAGGGTGGAGCAGTTGAGGGTGCACCAACAAAACAATATGAGTTGGTTGGAGGAGAGGGAGTTGTCGAAGGGGGAGTGGCTGAAGGTGCAACATTGGTTGGCACGATGGAAGAGACAGATACTATATATGTAGCATCATCAGGAGAGACATTGCATACATGGATGGGTGGTTGCAATTATTGGGGTCTCCTATCCGAGTGGAAGACATTTCTCCCATACACTCACCTGGTTAGATGGAGATAGAGGCAGATAGAGAGCAGCAGGAGGCCGTAGTAGTCGGGAGTACTCAATCAGTCATAGTAGCGGAGAGCACACAACTGACGGTAGCCATGCCATCCACCGAGCAGTCGACCACCGAGCAGCCAACGATTGAGATGGGAGAGCTTGCGCAGCAGGTAGTGCACATTTTGTCAGATGAGGAGCCCCACACTACGCCCAAGCCAGTCGTGCCTGCCTCCGAGGAAACAGATGAGGACTCCGTTGACACTAATGCAGCCTTGTTGGAGGGAATTGCTATTGTAATTCCCAAGCTAGACGGAGAGGACCTAGTGGGGACTTGATACATCCACAGCTTGGAGCCCATTGCTCTCGTAATAAAGGAGGTATCAAACATTGCTAAGACATTGCATAGGAGCTACTCTCCTATAGCAGAGCGTGAGGCACGACGGATTCTATAGTTCATGAACTTGGAGAGTGGTAAGGAGCTCAGCCACATATTTATAGGTGATTGGCCAACCGCACAGACACCGGAGATGATGGCGGCTTGGCTTCCCAAGAGGCCAACCTTCCATGGGAAGGATGATAAGTTGGTGGCACAATTCTTCGAGATGGATATGGCCTACAGGGAACTATTCCTGGCATGCAAGAGATATGAGGTGAATTATGACAAAATGACCGGCAAAGCAGAACAAGCCATCACTCTTTCCCAACAGATCCATGCCAAGGCAGAGTCCTTAGAGGGGAAACTTCAGCAGTAGACTCGCCTTTTGGAAGAGGAGAAAATGAAGGTGATCGCTCGAGAGGCAGCAGTACTAGATAAAGACAAGACAATAAAAGCACTCGAGGAAGAGATGGCCAAGTATTTGGAAGCAAAGGATAAGGAATTAGAAAAGGCCAACAAGCATCTGAAGGAGGTGGTGCATTTGGTGAAGACTATGCGAGAGGAGTTGAAGGCCACTCGCCACCTGTAGCAGTGAACCGAGGAGGTGTATCGGTTGAGGCAACTTACCACTCCAGCAGCCACTTCATCGGTTTCCCAGCCGCTAGGGATGTCCTCACAACCCTCCTCCCACTGAATTTTATTGTAGTGTCTCCCAATTTTTGTATTACTCATCTTGGAAGATGACTTTTTTCTTGGGGGATGATGTAATTAGCATAATTAATCAAAAAGAAAATAGAATAAATAAGATAAAATAATACATGTTTGTCGGGAATTAGTCATCGTTAATAGTTAGTGATCGGGTAGTTGCCGACAGTTGGTGTCCTCAACCGACGTCGGCTAACTATTTATAGTGCCAAATGTGTTGTAATCAAGGACTAGCGCAAATGTGATGCATTGTAATATTGCAGCCATATGAATAAGAATCTGAAACATATTTCTGTGCAATTGTTATGTGATTGGTTTTATGCTTTCAATGTTATTCTGTAACTTAGTTTACTCAGTATCGCAATTAACCCTTAGCGAGTAAACAATGTTTTAAAATGTTTTAATAAAGTGTTTGTAGAAGTGGGTGCCCAACTCATGGGAGACATAAGGGGTAAATGAATTAAATAAAATATTTAAATTCCTCTTTTGGGCGTGTAAATTGAGAGGGAAATAAAAGTGCTTTCTTTTGAACTCACTTCTTTATGCTGATTTTGGATATTGTAGAGAAGACATTGCTGGTTGAACTTGTTCATCCTGTGGCTTTGTGAGGGTGTCAACCCTTGCAAGGAACATCCTGTACATTGGTGAAAGACCCAATCTGGAGGATTTCGAGTGATTCTATTCAGGGGTCACATTGGAGCTTACATTTTTAGTTTTGGTGAAGAGTTGCTCAAGATTTCATATCAGATTCGAAGTGTAGAATTTAACATTAATTATCAACAGGTTTGTGGAGGGTTTAACATCAGAAAATCCCACTTTATGTCGGCCATATGTAATGTCCCCATTTTCGTGGGCATCAGAGTGCAAAGGATTAGCCTATTATTTGGCTCTCATAGGCTAGTGCAGATGGTTAGAGGGTCTTGGTTGGCAGTTATCAGAGTCTTTTCTTCTCCAGAGCTTAGTTTGGTTCAGGATTGGCCTTCATTTGACTCAGTTTCTCGCACTTACTATTTATAGTAAGTCACCATTTCAGTGGAGTTAGTATTGCTAATAATAGAAAGGCACCTGGTTGGGTAGTTGACGCAGTGGACGACCACCTAGCTCAAACGGGGCAGAGAAATAATGAATACTAATGAAGTTATGCATTTTTTTAATTATTATTAAAGTTGACTTTAATAATAATTAATGTATTTAAATGCTAATGTTATAAAGTCACTTTATGACTTCATTAATGTGGGGGCCAAGTATGTATTAAAGACATTATTTATTTACCTTGGTTTGGGCGTCCTCATGGCGAGACTTTATAAAGGTTATTAAAGTATTATAAAGCAAGGTTATAATTATTTAAGTTGGGTGCCTCATTCAATAAAAGGGTGAAATGCACGACCAAGCAAAAGATATTATATTTTTAATGATTTAATTTCCTCTTGGAAGTCATGCCTTTTTGGAGAAATATATAAAAGCCCATCTAAAGGAAATAAGGATTCATTCAATCATATTAAAACTTATGTCTTTTGGTGCTTTGCCATGAGGAGAAGGAAGGCTAGGGTTTCAGCCATTTTTGGTTCATTGAGAATGAAAACTCTCTTTGACTTGCATTTCTAAGGTGGTGAAAGATCCTCCAAAGAAGTGCCTGTGAGTTGGCTTCACTCTGAGGTCAATATTGTGCATATTTGAGAAGTTCTATTCAAGGTTTCAAGGGTTTCTTGAAGGGTTCCATTGCAGGTCCGAGATTATCATTTGCAGCAATTAATAACAGTGAATTAGCAATCATTCCTGGTCGTACCAGCAGACCTGTAGCAGCCGTACAGAATTCTTCAAGGCTGGCGTGTGAAGTCAAGGTCAAGTCACCTTGCTTTTTGTGCATTTTCCTTCATCTTTAGTGGCGTCCAAGCTGTGGGAGGTGTTCGCAGTTGTTTTGAGGGTGGAGAAACTAGTGTAAGCAGCAGATCGAGCATTTCACCAAGCATATTTATTGCTGTCAAGGATCTTCAATTTGCAGCAAAACGATCGATCACAGGTTCATCTTATTTGCTGCTTGAGTTTCAGAATTTTGTGATATCACTTTGTAATCATTTGGACTGGAGAAACCAAATAAGAGGTCCTTTATATGCTGCTGTCATTAAAATCTCAGTTTATTGCATTAAGTTAGTCTCATTGCATTTATTAGATTGTATCTCTTTATGCATTGTGTCTGGCATCTTATTGTGAAAATACAAGAAAACCATATATTGTTGAAAAACCAAAACAAAAATACAACATTTGCATAGCATTCTGAAGTTGGAGAACAGGAGGGTTCTTACACCATACCATTTCCAAGTAGGCCATACAGCTGCAAATGAGGCGTGTGATTTTGGGAGCTGATCATTGGGGTTTGTGAGCTGTTTTTATGCTACTTTGGAGGCGGCTAGGGTTAGGAATTCCTTGTATATCATTCACAGCAGCAAACACCTTGATTTCTGGTTGTGGTGTCCATTTCTTGGAGCTTGTCGGAGCTGGTTGTAAGCACAACACTTTGTCAATTCCCGAACTTTTTTTGTGTATGTTGGATTTAGTTGTGTTATGACATTTTATGATCTGGGTCACCTTTGTAATTGAGAAAAAATCTATTTCTGATCAGAATATAAATCTCGAATTTTCTACTCATTGTATTTGTACTTCCAAAAATTGTAAATTACTGAGTTGTTATCATTGCTGCAAATGTATTTTATTTCTGCTCATTGTTGTTAAGAATTATCATCTGCATATTACCTTCATCATCTCTGAAAAACATCAAACAAAAACAAAAAAAACAAGGGCAGATTGAGGGTGTATATTACATGTAGTCAGATGCTTTCTCATTTATGAATTTTTTTCTGTATTTTCCATGCCTAGTTATCATGACAAAACTTTTGTTTACAAGAATTTGGCTAGAAAGTTTCAGGAGAAATATCATGTGGAGGATTTTTTTGTATGAAGTATGCACAACAGAAGATTATCTCATTAGACGTCCTCTTTTGGAACCATAGTTCAGAAACCACAAAAACTTGCCAAAATCATGAGTATTTGCTAGCCAATCTGGAAAGCCCATTAACTTGACTATCCAGATTTGCTAGCCGTACTTGTGAGCCTTACGAGCTCTCTTTGGTTTTTGAAACTATGGTAGAGACTAGAAATGTTTATCCCAGGTAATTTGCTGTTGTGCACTTTACACAACCTAATCCTCTGTATGATATTTATCCCCATTATGCACTTTTCCAGCACCATTCCTGTACAGAATATTGACATTTGTCATCATAACTAGGCACAAAAATACAAAAAACAATTCCTAAATGAGGAAGCATCTAATTACAGTGTTCTCAGTATTTTCTAATATATAAAGGTCCAAGTGATATAGATTTGTTTTTGAAATTTTTGAAGAGAAGCATTCTATATAGTTATCTATATTCTCTTATCCTCTAAAATATTGGTTCTACTTGTTTGTTGTCATGCACAGCTACTAACTTGCATAAGACAAAATAATGATTGTTTCAAAATAAAGAAATAAATCAATTTAATTTATGTCCACAATGACTATACCCTTTAGCTTTGGACAGTCCTAGTGACTACTATCAAATCTTATGTTGACCCCATCATGGTGGTGGAGGATGATATTTTCAATCTTTTACTCAGAGGTTTGCTACAAATGCATGGCTGTGCTGGTTTACTGCCTTGGTCTCCAGCATTTTTCTTCATTAATTCCTTGATTTGTATTTCTTTGACATAGCTATTTCTACTTTTATTTGGATCATATAATTGGGGTTTTACCTTCCTTGAATTTGTCCCCTACAACTATGTTTAGTTGTTTTTTCAGATCCTAGGGTTCATTTCACTCTAGTGCTTTTCCATTGTGACTATATGTGCTTTCAAGTTTTATAGATCAGCTCTGTTTATTGTGGACACTAATTTAATTTCATTCTTGCTTTCTTTTAACGCAGTCATTATTTTGTTTTATGCAAGTTCATAGCTTTGAATTACAGTGAACATGTAGAACCAATATTTTATGGAATATAAGGTATGGATGATAGTCTAGAAGGCTTCTATTCCAAAATTCAATATACATGTATGCACAGATATTGGAAATGCTGTAATCAGATGCTTCATCGTTTAGGAATTGTTTTCTGTATTTCTGTGCCTAGTTATCATGAAAAAACCTCTATTTTGTGTACAGGAATGTGGCTGGAAAGGTTGGGGAGAAATATCATATGGAGGATTGGGTTGTGTGAAGCGTGCAGCAGCAGCAGATTATCTGGTTAGATATTCTCTTCTGGAATACTCTCTACCTTAGTTTCGTAAACTGTAGAGAACTTGCCAAACTAATGAGTACTCACTAGCCAATCTGTATAGCCTAGTAAGTTACCAAAAATACAACATGAGTTTCTGGCAAGATGCAAGTTCCTGGCAAGTACTTGTGGAGATTTGCACAGAAAAAGTTGCTAGTCTGTACTAAAAACTCACCTGCTAGCAAAATTTTTATTTTACTTTTCTTCATTTCTTTTCAAATTTAGTTTTCATTTTTTTTACCTTGCTATAGATTTGAAGGATTTTTCTACAATTTCCTTGCTAGCATTCTCTAAATTCATTTACAATGCTTTTTAACATTTTTTTTGTATTTTAATTAAATTTATTTTATGAATTTATATATTATTTAAATTTGTGAGTTTTTTCTGATTTGCTGAGTTCCAAGACCAATTAAAATTTTTGAACCACCAAGTTTTTGTTTACTCCAATTTTTATAGCTACACTATGTGACTTTAGAGTGTTTGAAATGCGATAACTAGTGATTTTTTATTTCCACGCATCATGAGGAAATTCACTTGATTCATAATATGAGGTTCCTGTATTCTATCCATGTCTTAGAAAATTTCTAGCATGTGGAAGAAGATTGTAATTCTCTTGGTAGTCTTTCTTGTTAAAGCTTGAGGTTATAGTGCATAAATGTATTTGAATTAGGAAATTGGGAGGGTGCATGAATAATCCCTCGAGTTTCATAAGGTTTTCTCTATATTTATTGTCAGGGAGATTTTTCCAGGTTTTGTTGAGGCCTATACACCCATTTGAATTGATGACCTTGCATACTCAATAGTACAATACAACTAAGACAGAATTAGCAAATAACTTAATAAGCTGCTTATGAGAAATCTGAACTTACTATCTTGCATTGTAAATGTGTGCTCCTCATCAATTAGAGTCTCTCAATGCATTCTAGGGCATCAATAGAAAATACAACAAACTGATTGTGTTGTTGTTCAAGCCTCAAGGTATATCCAAAACACATAATTCTCTTCACTACACATTTATTTCATGAGCATATTTTTTGCAGATATCAATACCCAAAGTGTGAGTTGGAAGCACCGGATGAATTTTGCAATTGATATTTCTTCATCTTATTCTCGTTTTCCCCTCAAGTTCTCACTCTTTAGCGGCTTAGCCTCGCCACATAGTCCCTTCAGCTATGTTGCACTTTTTATTGGTCATCACCAAACTTACAGAGTATTCTTTGATAAGTATTTTGTTTGTCAATTGCTATTTTCTGCATGCTGTTATGAATGCCAATAGCTATAGGATAACATTTCCATCCAAGTTATGCTGCAAATTTATTATAAATGCAAAAACAGTGGGAAATTTTAAGATGCATTCATTCTGTTTGAATTGATTGCTGTAAGAACCATTACAAATTTGTTATTGTGATTGGAAGCTATGAAAGAACTTGCGGACTTGCTAAGTGGAGCATTTACAGCTTCATGAATATCCCAGACCATTTTTTGTAATTTCACTCTGTTTACTTGGCAGGCATTTTGTCAAACAGTTTTTATGTATCCATTTTTCTGAATTTTGTGTTTGAGATCACTTGAAATATTTGTTCAACTCCTCATATATAATTCACAAATAATATTCAATTCAAAAAACACAAGATATTGTAATCTGGCAACATTTATATTCATTCATTCTGAAAATAAACATTATATCTGCTAAAGGTGACTGAATTTTAATATTATTTGATTTATTTCAGAATACAAGCACACAGATCTTTGAAATTGATGACCTCTTCTCTTAATTTCAGATTCAGACTGTAGAGTGAGCGGCTACCCAAAACTTTGTATGGCACAGATTTGACAATGTATCAACTTAAACCAATGGTATGACTCATGATACAGCTGCTGGTATAGTGGCGGCACATGTATTATCCAGGTCGCTGCCTTAAAACATTCTTGATAAGAGCATTGGGCTCTCCAAAGACTCTCACTTCCCTGTTTCAACTTCCTCTCCCTTTTTGACTTTTATGAAGTTCACATCATGGTACGGCGCCCTCCTTGGCCAGCTGTGATTTACCTTGAAGGTGTAGGGTCACTTAAAAATATGTGCGGCTTCTTTTTGGCTTTCCAAACTTGCTTTAAACAATATTAAAGTCTTCAAACATTCCTACTGCTCCTCCACAATGCTTTCTAAGCCATGACACCTCTTATTGTCTTTTCTGGATTGTATGGTGCTATTGTTCATGGTTGTGGCTCCTTAAAAAAAGGCTGCTCTTAGGTTTGCACAGCTCATCAAAGCCATTAAGTAATTATCGACTCCAAAAACTAGTATGACACCATATTAACGAAGTACAACCTATTAACTGAAATATGGCATCATAAAATAAAGTACGGCTTCACACATAGGCTATTACGGGTACTATGAGCTATCAATGGTAGACTGCAGCTAAATAAAATAAATATCACCTTATTTACTCTTTGCAAATAACTCTATATAAATCTCTGAAATTTGTCTTTAGCAAAGACTTCACAAATTTCTAAACTCCAACTGATGCATTCCAACTATGAAATCTAAATGACTCCGCCTCTACTAGCCAGGGTGGATTGTCTCACCCATAGTTTACATACTCTCTGATTACTCTCCGAGTAGCCGAGTAATCTCCAAAAAATTTGCATGCCGAGTAATTTCTGCTTTTACTCGCGGGCAATATGCAGATGGATTTTCTCCCGTCAAATTATCGAGTAATCGCCAGTAGCTCGCAAAAAACCCACAAACTTGGCATGTTGGTGTGTGTATAAATATGTCTATGTGTGTATATGCATGCAATCTTGGCATCCTGTGTATGTTTATAGATATGTATGTGTGCACAATGCAGTCCTAAGTATACACATACATAAATATCCACACACATTTGCCGAGTATTTGCCGAGTTTTTCCCGAGTCAATTTTTGGGCTTGCCGAGTACTCTCCGATTCCAAGTATGTAAACTATGGTCTCACGATCGAAACTGATCTTCTCCAAGAGGGTTTCCGTTCTCCAGAAGGCTGGGATGAACTAAGTTCAATTGTCAAACCACAAGGGTTTCACCAGAGAAAATGTAATAATTTGTATAATGCAAATGAACTCACAAACTCCTTTTATAACATTTTCGGAAGCTTTCCGAAAAAATATAATAAAAATCACTTTATAAATTAAATAAGTCTTATTACTCCAAAAACTGATTTATTTTATTATTTAAACATTCCCAACGCTTAAAGTCACTTTACCAGCATCCAACATTTAAAAATTTGAATTCTCATTGAACGGGCTATTATACTAAAGTTCTTATTAAATTATTTTAATAAAATTAGCAACCTTAGTAAAAATAATTAAATTAAAGCCACAAATACAAATTAGTTGCAGAAACTACTGAAAAGCATCAGAATCAAAATTTGACTGCATTGGAGTGATATCGATGATGAATAATGAAAATTGGGCTTGATCAAGTGACTTACTACAAATAGATGCTCTCTCCAAGAATCTTGGAGAACACACCAAAAGTTGGAATTCACTTCGGAAAGTGGCATAGATATCCTCAAGACTAATTGAGCTCATTGGGAACATCAAATAATCCCTCTAACAAGGCTAATACTCATTGAGAAAGTCAAAGCCAATTGCAATGCTAGAGAAACCAAAAATGGGGACATTATAGTCATCCCTCCCCAAAGATTGTTTGTTCTCAAGCAATGCCTACACAACATTAGAATCACCAAATTGAACCGGACTACAACCAAATTTGATCCTAGGATTCCACGTTAATCTCAGAAAAAACCCATCCTACTAACATTGCACCACTCTGATTATAACTAAAAATCCATTGTGCCGAATTTGCACTCTCCTCTCCCAAAACCCAATGATGTAATCATCCTCAAAACCCAAACTAAAATACATGTAAGGGTTGAAATCTAATGCCATGAAAGATCTCTTACCAAGGCATCTCAATAAGGTCCACATTTGCAATTCCACTACCTGACACGATCCTAGGCAACAGGAAAAACAATCTACTCAACAGGAAAACAGGATCCTCCACATCTCTCATCACAAAGTCGAAAAAATGATGCAGATCAACACCTAACAAGTAACTAGTATAGAAGATGACAACAATATCGACCTTGAAGTTAGATATCCTAGGAATGTCCCCTCAATCATAAACTGATAACACCTCATCGACACTTAATCTCCAAGTGTCAAAAGGGTGATTTCAAGCACACTGAATCACCCAACCAACTGCAATCATCAAAGCATCAATTGAAGATGTATATACCAACATCATCAAATGATTGCAGTAAACATTACTCACTAAACTAGACATAACTGTACCAAATCTGAAAATTCTCCCACAATCTACTACCAATAAACCTACAAGTACTTAAATTCTATTTGCCCATAAATTGATGTTGCCATAATTGGCGTGGAAATGCAAGCACAACAACTGTCATAAAAATTTACCCCTGAAACATAGGAATGTAAGCATGGAAAGATTGAAAGGACTTCTCTAATGACTAGATTACCTCTACCATTCAACTCTAACCGGAAAATACTCTTCATTGGCTGGAAATACTTGCTAATCCTTTTGTATGCAAGTAACAAAATTCATGTGTTGGCTGATTGGAAGGTTAACAACTACTACACATCTAAAATCATGCCTCCATAGAATAGTTCCTTTGTCATCATAAACTTCCAATATACCAAACTAGTGAGTTTCAACACAAATACTCCACAAGGAAGTGGCTCCACTTAGATTGGGTAGTGCTAGTTTGATAGGCATAATGGTTTTCTCATAGATAGGAAAGTGTGCTTCCATCTTCTTGACTTGCCATGGGGAAGGTTTTTCCTACTTCTTGGCAACTCAAATATATACACTTGAATTCATTTTGTATGCCAACCAAAAGAGGCGCCTCCCAAACACATCAAACAACAATGATGAAGGGCAGATTTCAATCACCACAACCAAGGTACTTGTTGCCCTAAAGTGTACGGCCCATCTAGAGGGGCAACCAGCTCTAGTATATCATAGAATCCTTCAAAAATTCTGAAAACTTGAGCAAAGGGGCGCCCAAGGACTAGGAAACATATGAAACAACACCCACAAAATGTTTTCAAGCTCTCCAATCAGCATGAGTGAATAGGTGGTACGGTTGGGTTGTGGAAAGGTACGAACCAACAACAAGGTCTGAAAATCACTCCAAAAGGCTTCCACAACGCTGCAAAATCATCACACACCAAAAAAAAAACCACTAGAAAACATCAAAGCAAAACATGATGAAATAAACTGAAAGCTTCACCCATATCTCCAATGGTGACTCCTATCGTGAAGCCACTCCAATATCCAGCTAGGGAGTGTCTTGCAATTCTGAAACTGAAGCCAACCTTGAGGGTTTTTGTCCTCAAAGCCCAAGGATTCTCTCCACAATTCGGCAATAGTTTGTTACCATAAGATTGCATAATCTAAATGAGAGCGAGAGGGGGGTATAAATAAAACTTGGGTCCCAAAGATTCAAACTTCATTTCCCTCCAAAAGGGATGCTACCCCAGGGAAATATTATTTTATTCATTTTGAACTCTGCTTAGACGTCCACTTTAGCATTATCAAAAGCGTGGGGGTCCAAGGGGCCTTTTTAAAACTTTATAACTTATAACTTAAGTTGTCAGCTCCGCCTTTTCAGACTCCAAGGATGGTGGGAGCATTGAATTGCCAAAATTGACAAAACTCAACAATTGAAAATGCCACCCCTCCCAAAACTGGAAACCCAATATTGAACTGTTTCCAAAACCATTGCCAAAAATAGCACTTACTAAAAATAGCATATTGCTAGGTTAGTGCAAGATCATGGGAGTCCAAACTAGGCCCCTAAGTGGCAATGGAAATTCAGGAAAACAAAGTTAGGAAGCTTGACATAAAAATTTGAATAGGTTATTAACATAACTTGAAAAATATGTAAGAACATAATTTGTAACAAATTAAATGTAGTTTCTAAGTTACTAGTCCTTTTTTGGAAAAAACTAAATCTATTTGGTGAAAATTTGAAATTTCAATCCAATAGTACTAAATTTTCAGGAAAAAAAAAGAGCGGGTGTTTTTCTGGCCACCCTAATGGGGAGCAAAAATAAATATTTTTTTCCGAATCTTTCGATATAAGTAGACGACACATGTTTGGACGTGGTGCATATTTTTGTGTAATTTTTTTGCAAGTAATTAATTAGTTATGGATTTTCTAGTAGAAATTTTTAAAAATATTAAAAACCATTTGTTCGACCACCATAACTTGGTCAAAAATTTATGAAATTCAATTTTATTTTGAACTATAGTTTGTAAAGCATAGTGTGTGATGCATCTTTTGAATTCAAAAAAATATAATCATTTAAAAGTTATAGGTGTTTTTCAATCAGCCTATCAATCAGGACTTTACACAGTACATTTAGAAAATCAATAATATTTATCTATTAAATTCAAAATAAAACATATCTTATTGTTATCACCTGAAATTGCACCCTGTTGAACCCAATGTTCAACACCTCAGTGTAACATGGGAAGACCTCAAAGCTGTGGGTTACTTGTAAACAGAGGTCAACCTCCGGAGAAGGCCGGCTTCCTTTGGTGTCACCTAAACTACTGATTCTTTAAAGGGAAAGGGAGGAGTGCATAAAAATAAAACTAGCACTATGGTGATACACCGAACTGATAAGAGCAATGGAATACTTAGGTTACACTTGAATACTGATGGACATGGGACTGCACAACAACATTTTGTAGATTATGCATACAAACAGGTTTGACATGCACACACTTTCAAGAAGGAAAAACAGATTTTCACAAATTAAAAGCTCATGTGCAATTGAGTAAACACAGTTTATAACCTACATGATACTACTTTTGCAAAGAAAGGCATGCTAACATGAAACAAAGCTATAAGGAAAAGAAAGATTTCACTAAGTAGCTTGATGAATCACTTAAAAATGCACAATACTTCACAAGAACTAGACGGCAAAAAATGAACCATCAATTGTAACCAAGGTAAATTTTATATAACATGCTCCAAAATGAGTTACAAAAGTTTGCTAATCTAAGAAAGGACTGCAAAAGTCACGAACTTCAGAAAAGCATCAGGAAAACTCCTTTACAAAGAGGCAAAAATGCCTTATATACAAAAAGATGTCAACCCCTAGGGCTTACAAAAATATCCTCCTCCAAAAGGATTTTCCTTTAGATCTTTTGTAGGAAGTTAATGTTGCGTCCCCGCTGTCCATGTCAGTGAAGAGTTGCTCCAGGAATGGCCTCCTTGATCTTTTGCAACGCCCGCATTAACTTCTGGTCCTCGTGTCCACTTTTGAACCTCCCTGCCAAGCTGCTTTGAATTCTCTTGAGCTCAGAGCAGATCCACGTCACTCATTCTGTTGATCTTCTTCGCAAAGGGGGGGTCAAACAGTCAAATGGCTCACGGTGCGTCCTCAGCTCCCTCCAATTGGTCGAACTCGAGCCACGTAGATTTTCAGACGGTCAAAGGTCGTTTAGATAGAATCGCATGTCGGTGAGACACTAATCGTGTTTCTCCGTTGCGATTATGCTCTTCAGGTGTTATCGGCATAGCTCACTACCGTCAACAAGAGTTCATAGCGAGCCCAAAAGTCATATTGACATTCATAGTGGCGGTCACCCAGACCATCTGCAAGACCTTTCGTATTCGGGAAGACCTCACGGTAAGCCCTCATCATTATACCACTGTGCTCCTCCGTCGGCAAGACACCCATGTGTCGGTGAGACCTTCTGCCGAAGGAAAAACACTATACCGAGACCCTTCATTGGTCAGCAGGATCTCATACCTTCGCCGAGAGATCATGGCGACTCTACTTTCCTTTGCCTCGAGCTCACATCCTTTCATTTCGGCAAGACTCCCCTGCAGTCAGGAAGACCTCATGTCGAATTCATTCCGCTTCGACAAGACCACCTTCGGTCGGTGAGACATTACACCGACCGAGCCTTCTGTCAGCGAGTGCAACTCCTTCGGAAAGACTTCGCCTTGTCGGCCAGACGTCAGACCGATGTCAAACTCTCTCGGCGAGGTCACTTTCCTTCGCCGAGAGCTCACCTCATTTCGGGGAGACATCCCTGTGTCAGCGAGACGTCACGGCAAGCTCCCTCATTCTCCCCAAGCTCCTTCATTTGTCGGGGAGACATCGCTATGTTGGCCAGACTTTATGCCAAAGGCAAAACCTTCAGCGAGACCATCAGTAGTCGGCCAGACATGATGTAAAAAATGCTTCCTTTCTTTCGCTGAGACTTCTTTGTGTTGGTAGGACATCTCCCCGAGACCACCGTCCTACGCCGAAGGAATTCTATTTTGGTGAGACATCATGGTCACCGAGACATCTCAGCGAGCTCCACCTTTTCTACCCGATGACATCTTTTTTCGCCGAGACCTTCGTTAGTCACCGAGACATCTCCCCGAGCTCCTATTTCTTCGGCGAGATCCCCGGCCTTCGGCGAAACATTACGCCGATATCAATCCCTCTCGGCGAGACCTTTCGCTATCAGTGAAACCTCATGGCGAATGTAAAACTTTATCTCCGATGATGGCTTGGTGAACAACTGTTGGCGTGACTCCCACTGGTTGGGAAGACTTCACAGCGGACGACAAGAGTCTTACCGATGGCCCTTTCTTTCTCAGCAAGACGATCAGTGGTCAGCAAACCCTTCATCGAAGCCACCTCATTACACCGAGATCTTACCCTTTCGGCGGGACCTTTCTGGTTCGGCGGGACATCTTGGCGGGCCCAAAACCTTTCGGCGAGCTCCCTTCATTTGGCCAGACCTTTTTTGATCGGCAAGACCTCACGCCGATGAGTCTCCTTTCGCCGATACGTCCCCTCCTATCAGCGAGATACTTCCCATGCGGAGGGAGATACAAAATCTCACAGCGATTAAAATGTCTTGCCGACCGAGACATTTCAAAATGAATAGAACCCCTGCTAGTCGGCAAGACAACTGGAAGGTCTTGCCGACTTTCTCCTTAGAGGAATTTTGTGCCAAACTTGACTGAGGCAGACTTTTCAACTGAGCTCCTTGAGAAATGCATAAGGGGTATGATTTAATCATGCAAAACAATGTCTCCATTTGGCCTTTATGAACACCTGAACACAGATTGCCCTGCCTGATTGAGCCCACAGGTGAAAATCGAGCAACACTTATATTGGTAGAATCCTGACAATTTGTTGAATAAACCCTTTTCGTTTCATCAAATTCAAATAAAAAAAAAAGTAAGTCGTCAATACGAAGGGTGAAGTTCAAAAAGCTATTGCAACCCCTGTAAACACGTTGGTGTAGTTGACTTTTCAGGTTGGACAACCCAAGCCAAATCTCAAAGCAATCTTGAAGCAAGAATGGAGGGAAAAAAATTATGTGAAAAAAAAACGGATATCCATTTTTATGTCTTAAGATATCTGTTTTGAGAAACAAAGCGGATATCTAGTTTTTAAAAATGGGTACCCACTTTTATGTCTTCAAAATGGATATTTGTTTTGAAAAATAAAATAGATATCCATTTTGTTGAAACAGGTACCCGTTTTTATGTCTTTAAAACGGATATCCGTTTTGAAAAACAAAATGGGTATTCATTTCTTAAAAAGGGGTATACAAATTTTATGTCTTCAAAACAGATATCCATTTTAAAAAACAAAATGGATATCTGTTATTTAAATACGGATATCCGTTATTGCAAAATGGATATCTGTTTTGAAAAGCCCAAAAAACCCTCTTTAGTAAAATAGGCATAACTTTTGCATTTCTTAATGAAATTTTGATTTTTTATAGGCATTGGAAAGGTGATTCAGAGATCTATGCAATGGAATAGGTAGTGTTTCTATATTATACACAAATAATTAATTATAATCATTTGAACTTCATATTTCATTTTTGAAACATCAAATGCTCACTACTTTCGCATATAGAGTCCCTTTTTCATGATTTTTTTGTAACAATCATTTCAAAATACTTGAAACATTAGAAAAAGTAATCAATAATTAAATATTTATTTTTTGTGTAGTAAGGAGATGGAAAATATTCATAAATCATCATTTCTCTCTGTTCCTTTCTCTGCCTCTCTATATTTCACTATCTCCCCTTAAGCTCTAGACCTATCTCTCCACTTGTCTCTCCATCCCCCTATTTTTACCTCTTTAGACCTCTCCCTCTCAATCTATTGAGCTCTAGACTTATCTACCTCTCCATCCCTCCCTCCTTCCCTCTCTTTTTCCCTCTTCAGACCTATCTTTCTCACTCTCTCACTCCTTGAGCTCTAGACCTCTCTCCCTCCTCCCTTCCCTCTCTCTTTGTACCTCTTTATATCCCTCTCTTTCTCTCTAGACCTATCTCTCTACCTCTTTTTCCCTCCATCCTTCCCTTTCTACTTAACTCAATCTCAACTCTTTCCTTATCCCTCTAGCTATCTCTCTATATCTCTCCCTCTCACCTCTCACTCTCTATACCTACCTCTCCCTCCTCCCCCCCTCTCTCTCCCTCCAAGCTCTAGACCTATCTCTCTACCTCTCCGTCGATTTCCTCTCTTTGTCCCTCTTTATGCCTCTTTGTATTTTAGTAAACCCAATAAATCCTAAACAACCTAGTCTTCTTCTATGGTTTCTTATTCATATTAAGGTTTCTTAGATCTATACTTTTATGATATTTATATCTCAATTTTATATTCAAATATCTTTGCATGCCCAATTCTTTATCAATTTTATATTGTTACATATTTCTCTATTATCTTGATTATGAAATTAATTTTACTTACCCTACCCATCCTTGGCAACCACATTAGGGTTTCATTTTCACATTTGATACATCATTGATATTTCCACTTTTTCAATATATAAGTGTACCTTTTGGAATTTTTTTTATCTCTCCCTCTCCACCTCTCCCTCTATATATTTATCTATTCTCCCTCCTCACACTCTCTCTCCCTCTCCCTCTCCCTCTCCCTCTCCCTCTCCCTCTCTCTCTCCCTTTCTCTTCCCCTCTATCTTTCCCAAGTCATATCTATCTCGAATCTCTCCTCTTTCTCTCCTCTCCTCTCCCTCTCCCCTCTCACTCCCTCAGTGGGGGAATTTGAAGAAGAAGATAGAGAGTAGAGAGGAGTAAGAGGTAGAGAGAGAGAGAAGAGGAGAATATAGATATCTAAGGGATGGAGATGAGGAGGGACAAAATGAGGTGAGAGAGAGAAAGAGAGCGGAGGAGGAAGGGATATAGAGATGAGGTATCGATGGGATGAATATAGGGAGGAGGCCAGGTGAACCTCAGAAGGGAAGATGGGAGATGGGAGATGAGGCGAGAGACAAAGAGAGAGGAGGGGAGTAGGGTGGGAAGGGGATAAAGGGAGAGAGGTGGGTAGAGAGGTGAGGATATATGGAGTACGCATAGGAAGGAGAGTGAGTAGGTGGGAGGATAGAGTGAGGCTAATGAAAGGGAGAGAAATAGAGAGTAGAGAGGAGAGTTATTGAGAGAGGGAGGGTGAGGGAGAGGAGGAGGAGGGCATATAATGAGGAAGTTAGAGATTGGGAGGTATAGAGGGATAAGTAGGTAGAGAGGGAGGGTGAGTAGAGATAGATAGAAGTAGAGAGGGAGGTGAGAGAGAGGTAGAGAGGAGAGGGTGAAGAGATATAGAGAGATCTAAAGCGAGAGAGGGGGAATGAGGGGGGATGGAGTGAGAGGTAGGTAGAGAGATGCTAAGAGGGGAGATAGTGAGAAGTAGAAAGGGGGGGAGGAAGGGATAGATAGAGATAGATAGTTAGCGTGGGAGGGATATAGGGAGAGGTAGGTAGACAGAGAGGAAGATGTAAATGGGAGATAAAGAGAAGTAGAGACAAAATGAGAGATGTAATGTTGGAGGGATAGAGGGAGAGGTAGGTAGAGAGATGGAGGGTGACCACATTACCTCTCTCTCTCTTTGTCTCTACATTTCTTTATCTCCCATCTGCATCTTCATCTTTTTCTACCTACATCTCCCTATATCCCTCCCACCCTACCTCTCTATCTCTACCTTTCCTTTCCTCCCTCCCTCTCTACTTCTCTTTATCTCACCTCTCTATTTCTTTCTACCTATCTCTCACTCCATCCCTCCCTCATTCCTCCTCTCTCTGCCTTTATATGTCTCTCTATAGCTGTACATCTCTCTTCATCCTCTCTCTCTCTCTCCTATCTATCGCTCTCACCTTCCCACTTACCCTCTCTCTCAACCTACGTCTCCCTCTATCCCTCTCACCCTACCTCTCTCTCATTACCTATCTCTCCTTCCCTATCTCCCTCCTCCCCTCTCTTCTTGTCTCTCCCTCTCCCTCTCTATCTACCTCTCTTTGTCCTTCCCTCTCTACTTCTCCCTATCTCCCCTCACCCTCTCTCCCTCAATCTCACTCTACCCCTCCCACCTTACCTCTCTCTTCCCTTCCCTCTATACTTCCCTATATATTCCCTCACCCTCCCTCTCTCTACCTACCTCTCCCGCTATCCCTCCAACCTTCCCCCCCCCTCTCTCTCTCTCTCTATGTCTCTACTTCTCTTTATCCCCCATCTCCATCCTCCTCTCTTTCTACCTACCTTTTCCTATATCCCTCCCACCCTAGCTCTTTATCTCTACCTCTTCCTTCTACCCTCCCTCTTTACTTCTCTCTATCTCCCCTCTTTGTCTCTCTCCACATACTTCTCACTCCATCCCTCCCTCTTTCCCATGTCTCCCCCTTTTGATATCTCTCTTCTCTCTCTTGTCTCTACCTCTTTAACCTTCCCTCTCTACTGCTCTCTATCTCCACTCACCCTCCCTCTCTATAGAAAGGTAGAGAGGAATATAGAGGGAGAGGGAGAGAATATATATATACATATAGATAAAGAGAGGTAAAAGGAGAGATACAAATATAGAGAGATAGGGATTTAGTAATAGAGATGAAGAGATAGAGAGGAATATGGAGATAGAGAGATATAGATGGTAAGATAAAGTGATAGAGAGAGAAATAGAGATAGAGAGGGAGAGATAAAGAGGTAGAGAGAAAGAGGGAGAGATAGGGATGGGGAGATAGAGGGAAGGGAAGTGAGGGATAGATAGAGAGAGGTGGAGAAAAGGAGAGAGATAGGTGGAGAGGTAGAGAGAGAAGAAGAGGGGGAAAGATCGATATGGAGAGAGAGAGAGAGAGGTAAGGAGGGAGAGATGATAGAGGGAGATATAGAGAGATAGAGAGGAATAGGGAGAGAGATAGAGATAGGGAGATAGAGGTAGAGAAAGATATGGATAGAAAGGGATAGAGAGATAATGAATAAGAGAGGTAGAGATAATGAGATATATAGCTATAGAGAGAGAGAGATAGGGAGATATAGATAGAGGGAGAAAGACTGAGAGAGAAAAGAGGTGATAGAGACAAGTAATAGAGAGAGAGAGGTTGAGAGAGAGAGATGAAAAGAGGGGGATACACAAAGAGATAGAGATAGGGAGGCAAAAATATGGTGTATATATAAGTGAGAGAGATATGGAGATAACTTTATGAAGAGGGAGATTATATAAATAGAGAGATAGAGATATGGATAGAGGGATACGTGGAGAGATAGAAAGAGGGAGAGATATGTAGAGATATATATAACCTAGGAAAGATAGAGGGGAAGAGAAAGGGAGAGAGCTAGGTATAGAGGGAGATATATATAGAGAGAGGAGAGATATAGATAGATGTAGAGTAAGGGAAAAGTGGAGAGATAGGTAGAGGGGGTGAATAAAGTAGGGGGAGAGAGGGGGAGATAGCTAAATAGATAGAGTGAGAGAGGGAGAGAGAGATATATACTCTCCTAGTTCAACTTGGGCAAAGGTGCGCATAGGATCAAAGACAACAAGGACTTCTATGATGATTTATGCAAAAAATTTATTCTCCTTAGTACAAAAATATAAATGTTTCATTATTTATTACTTCTTTAATGTTTCAAGTCATTTAAGATGATTATTGCAAAAAAAAAATGAAAAAAGACTTTTTATGCAAGAATTATGAGCATTTAAAATTTTAAAAATTGAGGAACTTAAAATGATTATAATAACTTTTTTATGATCAATCTATCAAAATCATTATATCCATTGTGTAGATCTTTGAATCACCTTACCAATGCCTGTAAAAAATCAAAATTTCGATAAGTAATGCAAAAGTTATGCCCATTTTACTGAAGTGTGCTTTTTAAGGCTTTTCAAAACAGATATTTGTTTTTCTATTCAAAACGGATAGCCGTTTTGCTCCATTTGAAAATCTAAAATTAATTAAAATATTTGTTAAAAACGGATGTCCGTTTTTCTTTTCAAAACAGATATCCATTTTTCTTTTCAAAACGGATATTCGTTTTGCGTGCAAAATGAATATCCATTTTGAATACATAAAAGTGATGAAAAATAATTTTGGGGAACGGATTATACATTATTAATAGATATCTATTTTGGTTTGGTATTACCAAACCAAATTCACCTGCCCATACAAAAAGTCAACTTTTTTGTTTCGCGATTTGGGTGAAGTAAAAATGCGTTTTTTTTCTCATTGCCACTTTTTGGCCCCCCATGATCTTGCACTACTCTTCTAAAAATAGTGTGTCCAAACTCAAAATTAGCCCAATCTAAGATGCAGTTGTGACTTACTAAAAATAGTAACTACTAAAAATAGACGTTGCTAAAAATAGCAACTTTGTCCACCAAGGATTGTAAGAGCCCTTGCTAAAACTGAGTTGTATTGGCTGATTTTGGCTCTTAGGAATTTTGTTAGACACTTAGTGTGCAACCTTGTGCTTGCTGGTATTACGTTTCAATTTGCTTTGGCTTTGATATAAGTGATTGCAATGATGAAATAATGATGACAAATATCTACTAAAATGCTTAAGCAAACTTCTATAATGCTTATGCAATTCTTTTTGTGTTTTCAAGTGCAAATACATGAACTATTATGAGAAACACATACCTACAACTACTAGACATTATTACAAACACTTGAAATGCAATTTACATAAGAGAATAACAACTTAGCATTTTGTCATACAATTTGCATACAAACTCAATATGCTGAAGTGAAGATAACTACTTGGCATTTAATCGACTAGTTGGCAACCAACCATCAACTATTATTATGATGTATTCAATGAAAATTACAAAGTTGATAATGTCCAACTGTGACTCCTTCTAAACTCAGACTTGACTGAAATTAAATAATCTATGGACTATCTTGTAACTTGACTGAGATGGCAATGCCATTAACAACAAATACAATAGATGCCAATGTCTGTAATTGCCATTGTCTGTGCACTAATTTCCTACAGCAGCAATGCAAGACTCTATAATGAAAATATAACATGAATCAATGGAACCTGGGCATAATGGCAGCCTCCACATATTAAATCGATCCTCCCAAATAATGATGCCAAATCCCTCAAGAATGCTACACCTGGACTTCTGAGTCTCCTATGAAGCTTTGCAAATATTTTGAAGATTTTTCCCAGCTTACACAAGCAAAATCGCACTTGCTAGAAGTGCGCCTGGCTGAGGATGAAATCCACGGCTTAATCAGCACCAAAGTAAGGGATCGAACCAGCATTAAGAATGATATTGTTCCCTTCCAAAGATTGAACTATCACTTCAGAAATCTGAGAATATATGTTCCCAATCAATTCCAAATTTGGACTCTTGACTGTAATTATTCTTCTATCAAAATCGAGCTTCCAGAACTGATAAAATATTTCATTAAAATTTGAGCTTGCTCTTTGAAAATTGTCTTCTCCTAATAAGCAAAATTTAGAAGTGGACTCTTCACAAGCTGTAATTAGCTTTCCCAATCATTTACCTCCAATGGTGCAAATTTGGCCAAAGGCCACAAAATTAGATGCTCACTGTGAAAGATTGAATATCTTCCACCCTTTTGACTAGCTAGGGTTGGTGTTGCACAACAAAAACTAGCAATATAAGAGAATTTTACTTCTCCAGCTGAGACAAGCATTCAAACACTCCAATATTCAGAAATGTATTTGACTCCAGGATGATCTCAAATGCCCTCCACAAGCTCGTTATAAAGAAATTCACAAGTAACTTCAAGAAGCTTCTAGAATAAATTATTATTTTTTTATTTTTTTTTAAGTGACTTTTTGATATTATTTTATTTTTAGTCACTTTAATATTAAATTAATTAAATATAAGGTTACTTTTTAATATTTATTTATTTAATAACCTTATAAGTGATTAATTTAATATAAACTCCTTATTGCTCCAAATTGGGGACATGATAGTCCTCCCTTCCCAAAGATTGCTTGAGGGTCCCGAGACCACTGCCATAAAATCTGGAGCAAGCCTATCCACCATCCGCCTAGATCCCAAACAACCCTGAGAAGGACTCCTCTCAACCACTCTTGGACAAAGCTGAAGTCCCTGTTAATGTTACAACTCACCAACCTGTGAGGCCAACAATCCATCAACTGAGCTTCTGGAATCCAGCTGGACCAAATCTTCAATTCCTTCTTGTTATCATCCTCTGAAGTAATTGGCATGTCAAATACTGATGAACCCAAACTCCTTTCCTTCAACCCACCATGCTGAGTAAGTAATGCCATGGTCACACCCTCCATATGTGGATCGAAATCAAACTGATGGACACTCCTAACAGTGCAATTGAGATGGAAGTCTCCCGCATCCCCTGCCAAACTGTTAGCATCAAAGAATGACTCATCACTTAATGCAGCAATATCATCAACATCATCATGAACGCTATCTGTTGTACCCAAACCAAATTTTTTGCTTCATCAAGACATTTTGCAGTCTAAACCTTGCTAAAATGATGTAAAACACAGTTTTGGGCAATATCAAGCATGGAGTTTTTGTCAATAGTTTGTCAGTCAAAGTCAGTTATATTGAACAGAACCTGAAGCAGAGACTCAGAATGGAGCGTTTCACGATGGAGGAGCGTCTCACGACAGCATTTCATGTTGCACATGAAGATTTCAGTGATCCAAACGGAGTTTTTAATGGTCAATTTATGAAGATTTTTCAAAGGAAAAGTCAGAAAGTGCAAGTATAGCCCAGGGGCGCCCAACTTGTTGGAGGTCAAGATCTTGTCTAAAATGCTCAAGCATCCAGTCAATCTCTTCAGAATTAGCTTGGCTATCCGTCGAGCTATCCAGCGAGGTATTCCGAAACTCACAGCCCCGGAAATCAGCGACAGAAGTTGAAATCCCTAAATTTCCAGATGTGAGAAATTTGTCCTTTTCAGGCAAAAGCGCGCCTCTAGTCTGAGGGCGCCCATCTTAAGGAGGGTGTAAATCTCGACAGTTTCGATGGCGGATACAGTCAATTGGTTCACGATTAGCCTGTTCGTCCAACGAGATATCAAGCACAGTCATTCGAGTTTCAGAACTCCGGTGGCAGTCATTCGAAGATCAGCTTAAAATGGAGTTTTCACGTTTCTGAGCTTCTCCGTTTATTCCCAGTGCAAGTACAGGCCAGGGGCGCTGGCTTAAAGGACCCTCCAGATGGCGAAATTTGCAGACAGAGTCTTCACGACATCAGTAATACTCTAGCCTAGCTCCGCAACGCACCATTCTGCTTGTCAATCTGACGTTCCAGGTGGTCGTGGCAGAGATTCTACCAAGCACATAATTTTACGGGCGAACCAACAAATGATTTTCAGTGTATTTCCACAGTCTAGAGGCGCCTAGCCTTTAGGCCTGTCAGATGAGCCCGTTCACGTTCGAAGTCTTCACGGCTGTTGAGCGTAATCATTTTATCTATTCAACGAGCCTAGCCGTCAGCCTTCGGGATTTGGCAGTTGCTCGTACGTGCGAGGTCTTTAGTGTAATACTGCAAAGCGAAGACGTCCGAAAAATGGCCAAGTCTGGAGCGGTAATTTTAAATAAAATACGCACTGGAGTGTTTGAGGCCTTAGAAGCAGTTTTCTTGCTTCGTCACCTCCAGAGACTTCTCTTGTGGGCTCTTCCGGCTGTCCGTTAAAACAGATAGTGCCTGAATCGGGTCATCCCAGCTCCAGTTACCAGACGTCAAAGTAGGGTACTTGGATGAAAGTTCGGTTTTCGTCAAAATGACACCAGTGCAACATAGAGCCAGGGGCGCTTTTACTTTTGAAGCCCTTAATTCAGCTTTTAGGTGTCATA